>PVIH01000692.1:0-19007 GCA_004025045.1 Sigmodon hispidus
TTTTTTTTTTTTTTTTTTTTTTTTTTTTTTTTTTTTTTTTTTTTTTTTTTTTTTTTTTTTAGCGTCTCACTAGGCATCCTTAATTGTCATGAAACTCACTATTGTAGACCAGGCAGGCCTTCAATTTACAGAGATTCCCCTGCTTTTGTTTTCAGATTGCTGGGAGGCAGATCCCAGTTCTGGCTGTTCTGTTGTTTTTGAGACGGGGCTGGGTAGCTCAGTGGTTTTCCTGCTTCTTTCTTCTCCAGTGCTGGGGTTACAAGTTGTGCACCACCATGCTGCATTTTGTTGTTTGTTTTTAAGTCAATTCTGTGTTTTATTTTTTTTATTATTATTATTTTTTTAAATATGAAGCTCTTCACAAATTTTTGTGTCATCCTTTTTCAGGGGCTATACTAATCTCTATCCCAATTTTAATTAATCTCAATTTTAATCTATGTGCTGCTGAATGAAACACTTTTTGTGGTTTATTGAGATTGAGACAAGGACTAACCCAGGCTGGTATGGAACTCAGTGTAGCCCAGTTTACTCTTGAACTCATGGTGATCCTCCTGCCTCAGCCTCCTTAATGCTGGGTTTACAGACGAGTCTAATTTAAGCTGCTCCTTCGGAGTGCTGATTATATTTTCCTTTTTCTTAGCACACAAACTTTTCAGGTCACAAGACTTTTGCCTCTTAGGGATACTAGACGAATATATACCATTGCATCTAGACAGCAAGAAAGAGCTGACAAACCCTTCACATCCATGGCTTCCTCCCATAGCTTTCTATAGTACAAATACAGGCCTGTGTTTGGTCACTTAATGGATTGACCTAGTTCCCAGGCATCCACCTGTGTGGACTAAATACACCCATTTCCTCTCCTTTCTGAAGGATGTGCTGAAAGCTGCCACAGTCAGTGAAAAAACCAGACCGGGAACTGCTTTAGGATCACCTTACATCATCAGATACCCTCTTCCCACCCCCAGCCTCCTAGACTTTCCCCTAATTACTTACGCTGCACTAGGGCTCTGCAGGCCTTTCTAGGAAGGAGAGTGGGGGGCTGCCATTCTTTCTGTGCTTGCCTTTGTCTCCTGAGCCAGTGTAGGCAGTGAGGTTGCAGGCCATTTAAGGAAAGCCACCTCAGCTGCGGCCCTGCCCTTCCTGCTAGGTGGATATGGAAATCCCTGTTTACTCTGGGGCTTTTTATTGGCTGAAATGCTCACCTTGGTATCTGTTACACATTCCCTTCCAAGAGCAGCCCTAGATAAACCTGGTGTGGGGACTATCAGCTCCTGAAATCTCCCAGAAGCTGCCAAAACCCTAAAATCAGCAAGAGACACCATCTAGTCCAGACTCAGCCCTTTGGGGTTTTATTCTGCCTCACCCTGATCTCTTTTCAGAACATAAAGTTTTCTAAGGAGAAGAATGAAATTATAGCAGATTAGTGAGAAAGTATAGAAAGTTTCAGGTTTGAACATAAGTAGTTACTGACAATATAACTTTACAGAAGTCAATTTACTTCTGTGAGATTCAGTTCACTCATCTATTGTGTGAAAATTTGTTATGTTAATGCACATTTGATGAATAAATACCTGGTGGTAGCTGGAATATGAGCATCTTGATGTCCATCTTGAGTTTCTGTTTCATGTCAGCACTAGGGTGAGCCCTGGGGAATATGGCTGAACATAAATATGGGGGTGGGGAAGAATGCATTTCTGTAAAGAAAGCATAAATAAGAAGCACCAGTGAGCCGGGCATGGTGCATCTGGAGGCAGAGTCAGCTAAATCTCTGAGTTCCAGGACAGTGAGGGCTACACAGAGAAACACCCTCCACACAGAAGAAAGAGAAGTCAGACAGATGACTTAGTGGATAAGGCACCTGCCACCAAGCCTGAAGGTCTTGAGAAGGACTCCCAAGGGTTGTCCTCTAACCTCTAACCTGCACACAAAATAGTTGTTGGTTTAAAGAGTGTGGTGGTGCACGCCTTTGATTCTGCCGATGTGGAAGGCAGAGTTCAAGGCCTCGGTCTACATAGCAAGTCCCAGGCTCTCTGGGGCTAGAGACCCTCCATAAAGGAAGGAAGGAAAGAAAGTCTTGAACAAACTCCACCCTGGCAAGTGAAACTCCAGTCCTTCCTCCATCACTGCCATTACCAAACTCTGTGACTCATATCCTGATAGCCAGGGCAAGACAGTTTGTAAAGATAACCGCCTTGCTGGACAAACAGCTCTGGGAGGGAGAAACCACAGGTTTGCACATAGCCCCAGGAGTTGTATTCCCCAAACCTCCCATGTGACAGACACCCCTTGCTGGAGAGACAGTGTCTGTCCTTTGCTGTTTGAAATAAACAGCCCAGTCTGTTGAGGTTGGTCTCTATATCTCTTCTACCTCCTGCCTCTATAAGTTGCTTTAGAAATTTAGCAAGAATCATTAAATAAATCAGGTGTGATGGTCCACACATGCATCCCAATGCTGGGAAGGCTGAGGCAGGAGGATCTCGAGTTTGAGGCTAGCTTGGGTTACCTATGGAACACTGTCTTTTTTTGGGGGTGGGGAAATTAAAAAAAAAAGAAGCTGATCATGAAGGCACATGAGGCAGGGGGATTGTTAGAAGTCTGAAGACAATTTGGTTCTGTAGTGAGTTTCAGGTGAAGTAGAACTACATAATATCTTAGTAGGAGAAAGAGAAAATAGGGTGGGGGGGGAGTGGATGATAATTTCCTAGGGAGTCGCCGATAGTGACTGAACACTGCACTCCCTTGGGAGGTAGAAGCAGGTGCATCTCAGTGAGGCCACTCTGGAGTACAAAGCATTCTAGAACAGCCAGTACTGTTACACAGAGAAACCTTGTCTTGAAAAACCAGGAAAAAAAAAAATTCTTAGGGACCCAACAGGCCTTCTAGTCTTCTTTTGAACAAATGAATGGATGTATAAATCAATTTTTTTGCTTTATACATCAGTTTTTTTCCCCTTGGACTCCATTCTGTGTCCCCCCAAAGCAGGTAGACGAGCAGGGCAGAGTAGGTCGCCTGGAATCTCTCTCTAATGTTCTTGTGAAGCCTCTCTGCCCAGCACTCTCCCTGGAAGCCCAGCCTGGCCCTAAGTGTGTCCTTGGGGATTCTGGGAATCAAGTACTTCCCTTTGAAGGCTTCTGAGGCCACAGAAAGGAGACCTCAGACCCGGATCTGGAAGTGAGCAGCTAGTCTTTTTAAAGTGATTTTCTTTGGTCAATTAACAAGAAATTTGTACCTTCTCGTCTTTTTCATTTCATTCATTTATTTTTGAGTTTCACTGTGTAGCTTTGGCTGTCCCGAAACACCGTGAAGAGACTAGGTTAGTCTGAGATCCGCCTGCCTCTGCCTTCTGAGTGCTGGGACCCTTTAGGGGTGCAGCACCGCACACCCTGTTTACAGCCTGGCCTGGAACTGTTGTGTAGCACTGGTTTAAATCTCTGGTCCTCTTGCTTATGCCTCCCAACCCAGTCTTAGAAGGTTCTTGAGGCAATGTCTCTTGCCAGATGGGAAACTCCTGGGAGACTTTTCTTCTCTGAGCCTTAGTTCCCCATCCATCCGGAATGTAGAAGTAACCATCTATATCCTAGGGGCATGTATCAAACTCTCAGGGAACACTCAGTACTGACTCTTCTGCAGGCTCCTCAGCCCTTGGTTTGTGACTTTCCCAGGATTTATATGCTTGGTTCAGGAGTTGGTTGAAAGTTCCCCTGAGCTCTCTCCCACCCAGAACCAGACAAACCAGTTTCCTCACTCTCCTTCTGTACTGAGCAAACAGTGCTTTGCAAACCGTAGACCAGGAGTCTGCCTTTGTTAGAGAAGGAAATTCAATGGCATTTTCTTCCTGCCAATGCTGGGAGTGGGCTGCCCTGGGTTCATGAGGGACTGGAAAGGGTTGGAAATTAGGATAGAGGAACTGGGGGTTGGGAAGCCAGGATGCCTCAAGATTTTTGTTTTAAAAACCCCAATTTTTAGAGCTATTTCATAATACACATGTTTAAGAATACTTATCTATTGACCCCATTGCAAAATGCTTCTGGCCAGCTTTTGAGGTCCACCCGCCATGGACAGGCATTGAGTCATCTGGGGCCATTCACAAATACATACAGATTTACCCTTCTACCTCAAGCTCACAGATCTGTCTGCCTCTGCCTCCCAAGTGCTGGGATTTTAAAGGACTGTGACTCCACACTGATGGACTTGGCTTTTTTTTTTTTTTAAAAGCGCTCTCTAGGTATTCTAGGTGTCCGACACACATTAATTTCCCTGTCGGCCCAGGAGTTGGGTCACAGGTGTTTGCTGAGTAAACACGTGGTACCAGTCAGGGTGTGGGCATCTGGCTATCTTCCCTGAGGCCCAGGATCCAGGAGCACCCTTGCTCAATGGGACTGCTGGACCCAGAGTGTAGCCAGTGCACCAGAGATGGAGCCTCTGTCCTCAAGGAGGTTCAGAAAAATCTCTGGGGCATTTGGCCTCAGTTTCACCTTCTGGGCCTTGGGTGAGTAAGAAGACATGGCCAGGCATAGAAAAGGAAAGTCATGGACTCCCAGAGGATCTTGAGTCTTTCTTTCCACTGCTGAGGGGTTTCTCCTTATATTCT
This sequence comes from Sigmodon hispidus, assembly GCA_004025045.1. Lineage (NCBI taxonomy): Eukaryota > Metazoa > Chordata > Mammalia > Rodentia > Cricetidae > Sigmodon > Sigmodon hispidus. The sequence goes on from PVIH01000692.1 coordinate 4,595, forward strand.
CTTAGTAGGAAAATTATCACTTGACTTAAAAAGCTTAACTAAATATGAGTAGGCACAAATGTTTACATACAGTTGACACTGAGTCCTCAGCCTGTCTCGTTACCCAGGGCTTCCCCAACACAGGTTTCTCCTGTGTGGTTGGCTCAGGATCTCCTTGTGGAAATGACAGGAATAGTCTTGAGGTGTGGCTCTGTGGTCAGGTGTGAGCTTATTGAGTGTGAGGCCCTGGTTTTGATTTGAGGAAAATCAAAAACAGAACCCAGTTTTTAACTGCCTGTTGCCAAACCCTACACGTCCCATGGAGCCCACTTCTTTTTCCAAGGCAATGGAGCCCACTTCCTTTCTCTGAGGCAAGGGAGTTCCTCCTCTTCCTGGAAAGATGATATCTCTGTGCCTCATTAATTTTTTTTTTTTAAATTTTATGGGAAATGGTGTTTTGCCTGCATGTATAACTGTGTAAGGGTGTCAGATCTTAGAATTACAGACAGTTGTTAGCTGCCATGTGGATGCTCAGGTTCTCCAGAAGAACAGTCATTGCTCTTAACCTCTGAGCCATCTCTCCAGCCCCCTCATTGATTTTTTTTTTTTTAAATATTACAATTGAGTGTTTTGCCCTAGAAGGGCTTTTTTTGGGGGGGGGCTTTTGGCTCTTTCTTGGGCAGTTTCCACAGTCTATCCCCCCATCCCTGTATTGCTGCTAAATTGGAGACCTAACCCTTGCATCCTAGGCAAGGCCTTCTGCCTCTGAGTCACACCTTCCCCATAGGCTTCTCTTTGGATCAAAGGTTTGCTCCACACCTCCGATCACATCTCCATCCTTTGTTGTTGTGTTTTGTTTTGTTTTTTAATTTTTTTATCCAGAAGGGTTTCAAAGTTCCTAGGCTGGCCTTGAACTTTGCTCTGTAGCCTCAGGCATTAGCCTGTTGACCTTCACATGTAAATACTGCTAGCTGAACAGCACTATCTTTTCCATTCTTTGGGTGGGTGGGAGAGGAAAGATCTTCATCCCCCATTTTGTCTTGGGGAGGTGGGAAGGGAATTCCCACTATTTAACTGGGACTGGGTTTAGGGCACTTAAACCAGACAGATGTGGGAGTATACTTAGCTCCTGAAAAGGGGAGGGGCAATGTTTAGATGCTACTGGTAGGATCTCTTGGAGTGTACCTGGAGATGAACCTGTTCCCCAGGAGCCAGCTCATTAATGGCGGCCAGCACAGGACCCTGTGGAATAATTGGCTGAGTCCTAGATAATAATTAGTTAGCTTTGTAATTAGGAGAGCTTGTAAGAAGCCGAAAGTGTTTCAGATTTATTTTACCTGGACAAGTTCAAGACTAAAGCAACACCTGTTTCTGTGGTTTGGCATGTAGACCCATCTGCTTCCAGAGGGGATCTCTGCTTCGGCTTCTTTACCACCCTCTCCTCCCTCCCTCCCTCCTTCCAACAGTTACTTCTTCACCCAGTAGTCAGAGTGAGGTTTTTGGTTTTTGTTTTTAAATTAGATAGGGTCTCATTATATAGCCTTGGCTGGCTGGCCTGGAACTCACTATATAAAAAGAGGCTTTGAACTTCTTGGAGAGATCAACTTGCCTTTGCCTTCAAAGTGCTGAGAAGTCCTACGATGCCAGATCAGAGTGATTTAAAAATTAAATTAGAAAGTATCATTCCTACTTAAAATTGCTGAGATTCCCTGTTTCATATAGAATAAAAATCCTGTCCCTGACATCCATGGCCTGTCCTCATTTTTTCCCACTGCCCTTATGTACATTGTTCAGCTACTTTGCTTCCAGGTTGTATCCAGAATACCGTGGTATTTCATTCAGGCCAAGGCTAGTTTTGAACTCCTTATTCTGCAGCCTGGGAGTGGTGGCATTTTAGATGTGTATAACCCTGCCCTCTGTACTGTGTCTGTGGTGTCTGCACCACTCACCTGGGTCCTGCAAAGCTCTGCTAGCGTGTTGCCCACTCCATGAGGACTTTCCTCTTTGCTTTATTTTCCTGTAGCCCCTGACTCTTATTTTTGGTTGGTAGTGATGGGGATTGAACACAGGGCCTTGTGCATGCTTTGCAAGAGTTCTATAGCTAAGCTACATCTCCAGCCCTTCTGGCACTTTCCACCATTGAATGTGTCATGTATTTCACTTATTAGTTCAGTTTATAGTCTCTTTCCATAAAACCACAAATTCTAGGGGGTCAGGGCTTTCTGCATTGTTTGTTCTTGAGCTATATTCCAGGCAGACCAGATGCTAGGCCATAGCTCTCAGTCCACATCTGTTGAATGAGTGAGTGGAGGGGGGAGAGGTTCCAGAAGGTGTGTGTGGTCTGTGCATGTCCTTTTAGGGGATATGCTGTGTTTTTGTTTTTCTAATATAAATGGGGTCTGGTAAGATAGCTCAGTGAGTAAATGTACCTGCTGCTGTCCTCTTGGCAACCTGAGTTTGATTCCTAGAACCCGTGTGAAAATGGAAGGAGAAAGCTGACTGCCAAGTTATCTTCCGGTCTTCATATGAGCACCGTGACTCTGCCCCCCCCCCCACACACACTTAAAAACCTTACAAAAGACAAAATGGGCTGTTAGAGTGTGGGCATGTGAGGAGGAATTGACACTGTGTTTCTTCTTGGCACCCACTAGTTTCTCTGAACCCCGCACAGTGACAGTATAACCTTACCTAATTGTCTTGTTACAAAGTAGCTGAAGGTCATACGAGTCACTTCCGCCCACACTTCTAGGTGTAAGGAAGCCAGACTGAGATCTCAAGAAGCACAGGACACCTCTTTGCTTTCCTGTTGTCTGGCCCCACCTCCCTGAGTAAGGCTCTCAGATGTTTCCTCTTACCTTCATCCCGCAGCCCAGTAATTGTTCAAGGTCCTAGCATCTTGGAGGGAGCTTGAAAAGAGATATAGACAGCTGAAAGATAAAAATGCAAAGCTAACTCATTAGACCAGCTCTCAGAGCTAAAACCCACCTAGTCAATCAATCAATATCCATTGAAAATAGAGTTCTGTATCCTAAGATACATCACTCTGCTTCATAGCTGGAAGTGCCAAACCAAAATACAGAACACAGTGTCCTTTTGAGACAAGATCTTACTAGGTAGCCTTTGGTTTGCACCTGGCAATGTAGACCATGTTGGCCTGGAACTCACAGAAATTCCCTGCTTCTGCCTCCTAAGTGCTGGGATTAAAGTCATAAGCCACCACTTACTTTTGAATTTCACGTTTTTAGAGTAAGAGTGCTCCACGAAATAAATATTAAGATATACTTAGCTAAAAACTTTGTCTTGGGCTTAGATGTGTAGCTCAAAGGAAGAGCACATTGCCTGGCAAGGTGTGAGGCCCTGGGATTGGTCACCAGTATTGGAGAAAGACAGGAAAAGGAAGGAAGGATTGACTGTTGTTATTGTTTGGATTTTTTTTTTAAGATCTACTTATTTTTATTTGTGTGTATAGATATCTGTGTGCCTGCAGAGTTTATGGATAATACATGTTATGTGTATTGTCCTTAGAGGCCAGAAAAAAAAAATTGGATCCTCCAAACTGGAGTTATGGGCTGCTCTATATGACTGCTGGGAACTGAACAGGGTCCTCTGCAAGAGCAGTCAGTGCTCTTAACCACTGAGCCATCTCTCCAGCCCTAACCTAACACATAGTGTATACCTCAAAAAATATACTTAAGTCTTAAAAAATAGATGGATGTGATGCCGGGAGGCAGAGGCAGGTAGGTCTCTGTGAGTTCGAGGCTAGTCTGGTCTACAAAGGGAGTTCTAAGATGGCCAAGGCTGTTACATAGAGAAATCTTGTCTCAAAAAACAAAAACAAACAAATAAAAAATAGGAAAGCTAGTTTGGTAACCTACTTACAATTCCAGTGATGAGAAGCTGGAGGCAGGAGGATTTCTGAGGCTCACTAGCCAGCCAGTTTCACCAAATCAGAACCCCCAGGTCCTGGTGAGAAGATCCAGTCTGAAAAACGAAGGTGGATGGTTTGTGAAAAGCAAAATCCAAGGCTGACATTTGGGCTTCTAATGTAAATACACTCTTACAAAAGTATAGCACATATTCAGAAATAAGATTAAAACATAAATAAAACCCCCAAATTTGTTGTGATATAGCTCAGTAGTAGATTGTCTGCCTAAGATACATGGACCCTAAGGGTGTGTATGTGTGTGTTTGTGTGTGTGTGTGTGTGTGTGTGTGTGTTTTCTCCCCTGAGACCCTAACCTGGCTGTCCTGGAACTCATTCTGTAGAGCAGATTGGCCTCAAGTTTAGAGATTTTCCTTTCTCTGCTTCTTGGTGCTGGGGTTAAAGGCATGCGCCACCACTGCCTGATTGTGCCCTACATTTAAACCCAATATGGCAAAAACCATCAAAAGGCAGCAGGCCTTGCAATAAAGTTAAATTGGGTCTTCTGGGTGCTGACCTCCCATGCTTTCCAGTACTTAATGCTAGCATTTGCTGAACAATCCTGAGGGCTTAGAACAGCCCTGGCACCTTTAAAAGGGTATCAGATTCAAACCAGAATCAATGCTCTTTCCCAGCCACCCCACCTCTTGGCTTGTTGCCTGAGGAAAATGGTTCTTGTTTGGTTCCCCAAAGTTCTTATGGCAGAGGGGAGCATTTGTCCATTTCCATCACAACCTCTTGGGTGCTGCCCTGGTGACCCACTGCAGATTTGGAAGCCAACAAGACTTCAGACTGAGAGCTCCTCCCCCACAAATTCCTCCCCACCATTGTGTGGGAGTGTTTGAAAGGGGAACCAGATGACCAGCTTGTTTGTGGGAAAGTCGTGGCTTTCCTGCCAGAAAACGTCACCCTTGAGTCAGCAGTGGGACGGACATACCTGTGACTTATTGAGTCATAGAGAGGCCTCACCTGGGAAGGTTTCTCCTCCAAACATTGATTCAGCCATGACATCACCCTTCAGAGGGGCAGGTGTTTCACTGGCTCTTACTCCTTCCTGGGAGATACTGGTCCCCTTCCTCCTCCTTGCTTTTTTTTTTTTCTTCCCTGTTATTGGAAACAGATTTTTCATACAGTATATTCTGACTATGGTTTCCCCTCCCTTCAGCTTCTGCCAGTCCCTCCCCATATCCTGTCCTATCCAGAGCTACACTCTCTCTCTCTTCCCTTAGAAAATCCACATCTAAGGAATAATAAGAAAAATGAAAACAAACAGGTTGGAATAGAGAAAAACAAACAATGGGGAAGGAAAGAGACAAAGAAATAGCTCAGGAGACACAGGAAATCCACAAAAACACAAAACGGGAAGCCATAATATAGATATAAAGCACCTGTAAAGTTTAAAAAGTGCCCTGACACAACCTTATGAGCTAGCCTCCCAAGATGCCCTGACTTCAATTTCTGTTGGCTTCTACTGCTGGGTATAGGGTTTGTTTCCCCAGTGAGACTCCCTTGGAGAAAATTAATTTTCATTTGCAAGTGGTTGTCAGTCGGAGACAGCTTCTGGGTTAGGGGTGGGGCTCTAGGATTCTTCAGGTGCTGACCCATGAAGGAAGACCTCATGCCTCAGTCTTTTTCCTTGATGTCCTCCAATCCCTTACAGTCTTTCCTCCACTCTGCAGGGTTTCCTGGGCCCTAAGGCAAGGAATTTGGTGGAGACATCCTATTTAGGGTTGAGTGTTCCAAGGTCCCTAACTCTTCATTACTGGTCTCTTTTCCTAGCTTCTTGCTCAGGAGTTTTGGGGAAATGGCTGGGGTTCAGCAGCTACTTGATAAAGTTTATGTGACCAGCTTCGTGACCACTCAGCTCCCAGGTTTGGGCTTATGACTAAACTTGTGGAGAAAATCCTGTTTATGGATATATTTTTCTAATCTGCCTTTGAAAGGAAATTCACTACTCACTCCCACCTGTTATTTCAGCCATAGGGGAAACTGAGGCAGGAGGAGCTAGCCTGGGCTACTCTGGGCAAATGAGACTGTCTTATGGAGAGGGAGAGGAAGAGAACACACACTTTCTGGACACCTAGCAGTGGGACTCTCTGGGCTCATGATTGGAGTCTGATTTTGAGACTTCTTTCTGTGCTTGAGCTGGTTTTTCTGGAATTAGTTATGATTTCTCCTTCATCTTTCTTCCCGGTATCCCTCTCGTTTGTACAATAGGAGTACTTGAAACGTGGGGAAGGCAATAAATACCTTACAGGTGAGACCCTGCCTTGAAAAACAGCCTAGGGACCCAGGTCACCAGGTGGGAGGTTTATCAGCAATCTGGACAGATGTCCAGCTCATGACTCCAAGCATGTGCTCTTTTTCAGTGAAATCACAGGATGATCGTACAGGGAAGGTCAACCTGGAGGGTGGAAACTAGCCTGAATGCCAGCCCCTCCTTGCCATTTGACCTCAGCAAACACAGTTTTTACCTGTGAAAGGGAATAAGCAGTCCTCCCTCACAGGGAGCCAGGGAGCTAACATTCATTCATCAGGTCGGCTTGCTGCATATGGAAGATTTGGGTTGTTTGTTTGAGACAGGCCTGGAACTGACTGTGTAGCACAGATTGGCCTCAAACTAGAGACGATCCCCATGTCCTCACTCCTCAGCATCACTGGCATTACAGATGTAAGTCACCTTGTCCTGTGGTTTTGGTAACCACAGCCTATTGATTGCCACTACCGAATAGTTTGATTCAGAAACTTCCTTCTATGGCTGCTTGCATTTTCTTTCAATTCTGGAGGTTAGTTCTGATTTCTCCATTTCTTCTCTTGTTAATCCTTTCACCTGAACCCCAGGAGTACTTTGGGAAACCGGAACACATGAGTGCAGATGCCCTGAGGAGGCCAGAAGCACCTGATCCCCTGGAGCTGGAGTTAACAGGTGCTTGTGAGCCTTCTCACGTGAGAGCTGGGAACTGAACTAGGTAGGGTCCCACAAGAACAGTGCGCTCTTAACCACTGATCCATCCCGCCAGCCCATCATCTAGTTCTCAGTTTGTACATAAAATTGGCAAGTTTGGGGCAAGGACTGGCCAAGTGCCAGAACTAGACTAGTGACATTATCACCAAATGACAGCTACAGCGTTCATGGCGTGTGTTGATTGAAGACTAAACTAATTGTGATGTGATTTTCACTTTTAATCTTTGTACCAACTTTGAAATATTTACTAGATAGGCAAGTCCATTTCCAACTAATATAGTGGAAGCTTGTAAAAGCTGCTCACCAACCCAGGATCCCCGATCTGGTAGAGCTGCATGGGAAAGGTATGTCTTGCCTACATTCACGCCCCCCCCCCCCTCCCCAGGGGCAGTCTGTCTGAGAATATCCTCAATCTAGCTCCTGGGAAGTGACCTGAGATCCACCCATGCAGCCCCTCCCCCCATTCTAGTCCTTTGGTTCCTGGGAGCCTTGAGCTCCCGCCCCTCTTAAAGCCTGGAACAAAAGGGTGTTACTAGCCCCCCTGGGCTCCCGCTTGAAATCTGAATGGCTCTCTGGAAGGGCTTCTGCTCTCTACTGGCTCCTTTTAATTATTATTGTTTTTCTTTTCCAAATTACTACCTATGAGTTTCTCATAACCACTTTGGTGGGAGGTGGGGTGAAGGGGAGACAGCTAACTCTGAGGAAAGCCATCTAATGACAGTAGTAGTGGAGGAGAAGATCTTAGAGCAGCAGCGTGCGGTTAAAACAGATGCCTGGGCCCGGGAGAGGGGATGGAGAATCCAGAGCTCCCCATCACTGAGGCTTTGCACGAACAGCTACTTTGTCTTCTTTAGATATTTTCAGCCACTTTTATAAAATTTGAATAAATTCTGTAAGTCTGAACCAAAGTGGTAGCTGGGAGGGGCTTAAATTCAAATAGTAATCAGAGATAGGAAACTCTGATAGTCTCCAACTTCTTCCCAGACTCAGTGGCCCCTGTAACCAATTCCATGTGACTCCAGTGGATATCTTTTTTTTTAATTATTAATTTTTAATAGGAGTTTTCTATAAATGAAACTATAAAAACCACTCCCCCACCTATTGTTTATAACAGGTCATGGGCAATTTTGTCAGTCTGAGGGAACATGCACCCCCTTTTCCATAGGGAAAGTGTTTTTACTATTTCAGATCACCATCCACCCTCCTCTTTACCCCGTGAGGGCCTCCTGGGAGTTTTGTGTTGGTCACAAGTCTCCTGTGACCTGAGGGGGTCTGGAGATGGATCTGAGGTGGTGGAAAGTGCTGGGGTGCCAAGTTATCAGACAATGGGCATATTGAGAACGCAGGTGGGGCCTGGCCTGTGTGGGCTGAAGCAGCTGTTGAAGCCTCAGGGGGAGCAGCAGGCAGGCAGGGCCGAAATAGGGAAAAGGCAGTCTCTTCTCATTAGAGGGGAGGGCCCTAAGCCTAGGCAGCAGGGAGGAGCACCCCCCCCTCCAAGATTCCAGGGCAAAGGGATGTTTGAAGGATGACTCAGACAGAGGGGGCGGGATCTGTGAGCAAACTTCCTGTTGGAAGCTAGGCCTCACCTGGTCGTCAAGACAGTAATAGGGCTATGGCCTGTTGAGCTGCCAGCAAGGTTGGGGAATCTGGAGATCTGGAGTGGCAGGTGTCCTTTCGTCTCCCTGCCCCAGGCTAGCTGAAAACCTGGAGGAGGAAGGGTGTTCATGAGTGGCCTGCTTGGGCCGATCAGGCCTGAGGCAGCCCCTGGGGTTATTCTGTGACTGCTTACCCAACACTCCTCCCTTCTTCCCAGCTCCACTTCTAGATTCTTCTTCTAGGGGCCCATCTCAGCAAGGGTCACTATCCAGCCTTTGCAGCCATCCTTTTGAAGGTGGACAGCTGTAATGGGGGGAGGCTCAGAGGCTGGGGAGCAGCAGAACCAGCTCATGGCTCCTGCATTCTGGAGTTAGTGCCCTGGGGAGTTGGCAGGAGCAGGCAGTAAACACAGGCATATAAAACACCTAATGTGGCAGGCCGTGATGGTGGCATACACTTTTAGTCCCAGCACTTGGCAGGCAGATTTCTGAGTTCAAGGCCAGCCTGGTCTACAAAGTGAGTTCTAGGACAACCAGGGCAGTTACACTGAGAGACCCTGTCTTAAAAACAAAACAAAACAAAACCCAAAGAACACCAAAACCCAAAAATCACCCAATCAAACAAAACCATAAAACACTGAGCATGAGATTTTAGGTGGGAAATGCTGGAGCACTGGGAGGTCCGAGAAGTTCTCCCCAAAGGCAGGTGGTGGTGACATTTAAGCAAAGACTCAAGATAGGGGAATCTGGAAGAGTATTCCAGCCTAAGAGAACAGCCAGGGCGGAGCCTCTGAGCAAAGCAGCAGGAAGGCCATTGTGCATGGATTCAGGTGGGTCATGGGCAATAGGAGACAGGAGCACAGAGGTGGGTGGCATTGTGCAGAGGGCCTGGTACCCATTCATTGCAAGCACTGTCTGACTCCTAGCCCGACCTTCCCCTCCATTCCCAATAGTAGAGTCTAGTAGTCAGTGGACACCAGCCTCTGACTGCTCAGGTTCCCGGGCTCAGAGGCTGTGCCCTCCCCAGGGCCTCTGATCCAGGTGGCCCAGGGCGGAGCCTCTGATTCACATTCTTGATAGTGCTGCCAGGTTCCCTGCCACTGGCTGGCACATTCTGTCTTTCTTTCCAGTGGCACTTGGCTGGGCTCCTTGCCCTGTCGATAGACCTGCTCAGTGGACGCTTCCTCCAGGACGCCTTTTCTGATCTCTGCTCCCTTGGCTTCTTCCCAGGTGCTGAGAGGTTCCTCCCTTGGCTTCTGTTTTTCTAGAGCAGCACCTGGTGTGCCAATTGTTCAGTCAGCAGTTAGGAGAGGTGTGAACTGGATCTCAGGGACCCCAGAGACAGGAGGCTTATCTCCATCTCTTGAGGACTTTTGGAGAGGTTCGTTACAGGGCAGTCAGATTCTTTTGTTCTGTTTTTTTTCCAGCTTTGTTCTAAACAACACGTGTGTGCTGCTGATGCTGCCTTTCTGGCCACTCTTTTCTTTGTAATATTACTTTTCCCAGCCTTTTCCACAGTGATGAGCGCTTTAAATGGTTTTATTCATAGCTGGGTATATTAGCACAATACAGTTGTCCCAGCAGCAGCACTCAGGAGATTCAGAGGTTGGAAGCTAGCCTGGGCTGAAAGGGCGGGAGAGAAGGACATTATTTGCTCCTAGAGATAATCACAAACCCCAGCATGGTTTAAAGTGTGCTCCTGATGCTCTTTGCATTGAGGAAAATGGTGGGAGTAGCTTTGTTTAGAACCAGCTGAGGGGCTCCGACTTTATACCCACCCTTAAGCATATGGAAACAGCCCACCCTGTGCTGGCCCACAGGGGCTCCACAGAAGCCTGTGAAAATGTGGGCAACCTGCTCCTCCCGGCTTCCACTTTACAGCAGGGAAGGTAGGGGGAGGGACAGATTGTGGAGATTATACCAGTCTCCTGTTGCAGAGGGGACAAAGGACTAAACAAAGGTGGGAACACAACTGGAGATCGCACCTCCAGTTCCTTATTGCTGCAGACCTCACAGCCTCACCTCATTCCTGTTTTACAGACTGAGGTTTAGAGAGGCAGCCTAGGGGTGTGGGTGGAAGGGTGAGGAGAGACCAGGAGCCAGATGACTGTGGGGACCGAAATGGAGAAGGAAGTCAAGCTCTCTCCCTCCTGTTGACTCTCCCTCGGACATGCTGAGTAGCTAATTAGCAATTGTTAAAGGGCTTTCTCTAATTCTGGGAACACTTCTTTACTTTTAATGAGCGGCTTGTCCCTTCAGTGGTGGGGATGAACCTAGGGCCTCCTGCATACTCTATTCTACTGAGCTAAAAGCCCTACCCAGACTTGCTCCCTAGTGCTGGCTGGCCTTTGAATTTACATTCATCTGCCTGGGCTGAAATTTCAGGTGCACACACCCCATTGTGGCTCTTCAGTGTGCTTTAACGTCATGCTAGTAACTAAGGAAAACTGCCCTGCTGTGCCCAACTCTCCCTAGGGATTTTGATTTATATATTTGGGATGAGAGCTATCTAGGAACAATTTCATTGTTTTTTTTGTAGTATTGCGGATTGATATAGGGCTTCTTGCATGCTAGGTACTTACTCAATACTTGGGACTCTCCCTCTCTCCCTCCCTCCCTCTCTTCCTTCCTTTTGAGATAGGGTCTTTAGTAGCCTTGGGCAGTCTGGAATTCACTAGGTAGACCAGAATAGCTTCAAACCCCTAAAAGTTTGCCTGCCTCTGCCTCTTGGACTGGGCAGTTGGAATGTCTTTTGGTCCTACTATGAGGATCACTTGGACCCAAACAGAAGTTTCCAAACCCAAACTAGAATGTAGCTCACCTAGAAAGCTTAAAAGGCCAGACTCTAGTGGATGGTGGTGGCCAATGGCACGTCAATGATTCCAGCTCTCAGGAGGCAGAGGCAGGTAGATTTCTAAGGTCAAGATCAGCCTGGCCTCCTTAGTTCCAAGACAGCCAGGGTTATAAAGAGAAACCTTGTTCCACCCCCACCCCCCAAGTGCTCTCTTCACGGGGCCTGCCCATCTTGGAGAATAAAGGCCAGGGATCTGCGGGTAGTTGAGGGTTTGCTTTATCTAGAAACTCTCCCCCAGTGACTCTGGACTTGGCCTGAGGAGAAGCCACTTGAGTTGTAGACAAGGTGTGTGTGTCCAAGTGTGTGTCTGTATTAGATTGGATCAGGTGGTCTACAGTGTTCACCTTTGCACATGCATGTGCATTCTAGCATTCTCTAGCCTGAGGTCGGGAGTCTTCTCTAACCATGTTCTCCCTTATTTATTCACTGAGACAGGGTCTCTAAGCTGAGCCTGGAGCTCTCAGCTTGCCCCAGGGTCCCTATGTCCCTGTCCAACGTGGGTTCTTGGGATCAGGCTCCAGTCCTTATAAGTACACAGTAAGCACTTTTTCCCTTCTGCCCCAAGTGTGCTATGAACCAAGGTTAACATTGAACTCTGGATTCTCCTGTGTCCATTTCTGGGTGAGCATTTTCCCCGAGGGATATGAATTCCCCTCAGAAGTACTATGACTCATCCTTCAAGCAGAATTGGGTCTAAAGTGGAGATGAATCTCGGGTTCTTCAAGGAAGAGATGTAGGGAAGTAAAGGCTACAGACTGAACGCCTTTCTTCTCCCCATCCTTCTCCACTTCTTGAGCTCACCGTGTAGACTGGCTGGCTTGATCTTGTGACTCTTCTTTCTGCCTCAGCTTCCTGAGTGCTGAGAGTCACTGAGTGTTCTGAAAAGCAGATGTAAGCAGGCAAGCTATGATGCAAGGCTTGTGACAGAATTCCAGTGTACTTAGAGAAGAGGTCGGATGGCCGAGGTTCCCTGCCCTGTCTGTCCGCCTTCACTCCAGCCATGCTCTTTGTTCTTGCTGGGAGAGTGGTCTGGTTGACTTACACCAGTGAGTGGCTTTATAAATTAACTCACCTGGCCTTGGACCGGGCCATCTATAAACACAGCTCCCGAGTTTATGAGTTGCTCAGTCCCGTGTTAAATGCATGGCTAAGCCGTGCTGTTGTCTGGGAGAAGCCAGTGTGAAACTCAAACTGAGCAGAGAGCAGATCCTACATAGAGATAAGGTGCCTGCAGTTTCAGTTTTGGGCTGGGCCAAGAATTTCTCGGTTTTCTTTGCTGTAGACGGGGAGTTAGGTTGCTTTTCTACTGGAGGTGTGTGTGCTGATTTAACTTATGATTAATTCATCTGGGGTTTGATAACCATTTCTCTAGAAATGGGAATGATGGGATTTCCCTTGAAATGGGAATTTTCTCTGCCTCGATGCCAACATTCCCTTAAGACTTTATCAAGAGCTTCTCCCTGCTGGTGTACTGCATCATTTTTTCCATTTCTATCCTGCACCAGTGAGAAATTTGCTTACACCTGTATCTCAGGCACAAGGGAAAGAATAAAGAAAAAAATAAGGATAAAAGATAAAGAAGAGAGCTGAGTGGCAAGGCAATTGCCACATCTTTTAGAAAACTCTGCAGAAAGCAGACTACAAATCTGCCTCTGATGTTCCTACCAGCCAAAATAAAGAGGGAAATTTGATCAGCCCTACAGCTGGGTTTCAATGTTTTGGTCATTAGTGGGGTGTCTGGCTCCTCCAGAGAGAGCCCTTCACTGCTGTTCCAACCCTGGCTCCTAATGTGCCAGACCTCCCGTTTGCATTGTCTTTATTACACAGCTAATAGCTATGGGGACGTTACACACTGTAGATACATAAAAGAACAAAGGTTTCAGTCACGTGGACCACTACCTACATAGCTCCAGGAGAAGTGTTTTTGCATCTCTTCCCCTAGGAGTAAGATCTGTCTTGTATAATACAACATAAAGCCATAGTATAACAATATAATGGCAGAAATTTTCCTAATGTTATTTGTTACCCAGCCTTTTGCTGTGTTGGGTCACGGTGTTTACTATTCCCTCTGCTGGGCACCTTTGCCCTGGCATGTAGCTTATTATAACTAGATACTAAAGATCCCCCCATATTGGAGTCTACTTAAGAATAAAATGTACAGCTCCTTTTTATTGTCTTTATTGTAGTTCAGCTTACTACTATGCATTATTTGCTTTTTCCTTCTACCCTCTAATAACCCTTCTCCAGTGTCAGGTTCTAGAAGGTGCAGCTGCTCTATATTGTTGGTGCTGTACTTGTAGGGCTCAGAAATGCTGCCTCAGATAGTAGATTTTCAATTGATGTTTCCCCCACTGAGTTAGGTTCTTGCTTGCTGCACATGCTAGGCAAGTGCTCTATTACGAGTGCCTACTGTACATAGCTGTGGATGGTACAGCCCTGGCTGTCCTGGAACTTACTGTGTAGACCAGGCTGGCCTCTAATGCCTAGAGATCTGGCCCACCTCTCAAGTTCTTGCCTGCATTTGCCTCCCAGTGCTGGGATTAAAGGAGTTCACTACCATTGCCAGGTCATACACAGCTATTTCTTTTATTTTCTTTAATTTCATCTGTTACATTTACATACCAATAACAACTACTAGTGTGCACCTACAAATGCTATATAAATGGTTTTAAATGAGTCTATGTGCAGTTCAAAATGACAGTCATTTTGTGTCTGCTGTTGGTTGGGCTGCTTGCTGTCTTTTGAAGAGGTTCATGGTAAGATGTCTTTTCCTTGTACCATGGCCCACTAGTTGTTGCTATCTAGTAAATAAATGTAATTTTGTGTTGAAGATATTTTATTCCCACAGGTAATACATTTAGACTTCAGTAGATACAATCACATAGACAGGAGGTATCGTTTTTCTTCCTCTCCTCTTGTCTTTTTAAATAGTCTTGGCATAGCCCAGATTAGCCTTGAACTCTCCTGTCTCAGAGACTGTATCTCTAGCTGACCTGCAACTTGCTAAGTAGACTAGGCTGACCTCCAATTCCTAGAGATCTGCCCCACCTCTCAAATTGTGATTAAAGGTGTCCCACCACTTCAGGCTACAGCCAGAG
>PVIH01000692.1:19107-195592 GCA_004025045.1 Sigmodon hispidus
AAAAAAAAAAAAAAAAAAAAAAAAAAAAAAAAAAAAAAAAAAAAAAAAAAAAAAAAAAAAAAAAAAAAAAAAAAAAAAAAAAAAAAAAAAAAAAAAAAAAAAAAAAAAAAAAAAAAAAAAAAAAAAAAAAAAAAAAAAAAAAAAAAAAAAAAAAAAAAAAAAAAAAAAAAAAAAAAAAAAAAAAAAAAAAAAATCCAAATAAAAGCCACATGCCTTTAATCTCAATACTCAGGAGGAAGAGGCAGGTGAGTTCAAAGTCAATCTGGTTTACATAATGAGTTCCAGGACTGCCAGGGCTGTTACACAGAGAAACATTGTCCTGAAAAAACCAAATAAATAAATAAATAAACCCCAAATATAAAAAGAATACTATTCATCTCCCCCTTTAGAAAATTGGGGAGGGGTATATTGCAGTGGCAGACTATGTAGTATGTGCTTAGCATGTGGGCAGTCATGGGGTCAAGAGTATTCTGCAAAAGAAAAGGCCAGGGAGATCTCTTGATGGAGGAAGGACTCCATGAAAAGAACAGGAGGAATAAGCTTCCAGTAGATGACCAACTAGGTCAGGAAGAAGCTCTTGTGCAGGTCTGTAGGTGCACAGGTATAGAAATGAGGTCGGGGCTACCCAGGGGCCAGACCTCTCTTGAAGGGTAGGTAATTGCCTCGGTATCTACCAGCTTTCACCAACGATGAAGTGCTCCTCCTTCTTGGGAAGCATACTGTGGGGGTGGGCTGCTGGTCGGTTTGTGGGGCCTCTGGGTCCTTTGGAAACAAAGTGCAGGAGACCAGAACATCAAGGCTTATTAGTCACTGGGCATGGCTCAGCACAGCGTCTTGTCAGAAAGAATCTGGGGTGCATGTTTGATGGGGATTAGCTTTGCCCACCATATCCTGCCTTTCCCCCAGCTGAAGCTGACCTTCTCACTGTTGAGTTCCTGTTCATTTTCAGTTCTAGCCCTGGACTAGCAGTCAGTGTGATCAAGCCTTCACCTTGTGTGTCACGGTGTAGAGGACATTACCAGGATTAATTTGTTCAACCTATCTACCACCTTAGAAAATAAAAGTCATCACTATTTTGACTTACTAACTTATTAACTTATTATTTGTGGATTTTTTGTTTGTGTTTTTGAGACAGTCTCTCTCTGTAGCCCTGTCTGTCTTGGAACTCACTCACACTATGTAGACCAGGCTGGTCATAAACCCACAGAAATCTGCCTTCTACCTTCCTAGTGCTGGGATCAAAGGTGTGTGCCACTCTGCCAGCTGGGTTTTATTGTTTTGTTTGGACAACGTTTCTCTATGTAATCCTGGTTGTTCTGGACCTTCTGTAGACCAGGCTGTCCTGGAACTCAGAGATCCCTCTGCCTCTGCCTCCTGAGAGCTGGGTTGAAAGATGTGTGCGCCATACCAGGCCTTGTTTTTGTTTTTGAGGCAAGAGTCTAGCCTCAAACTCTCCAGTTCTCCCAAGTGCTAGGATGATAGGCGAGAGCCACCAGTTCAGGCCCCGTTCTGGTCTATAGTTGAGGAAATAGAGGTGGAAGGGTGATTTAGAGACTGGGTAGTAATAAAATAGGTAGACCTGAGATTTGAACAGTTGATCTTTAAACTGAGCTTCTAGCCAATTTTTATAGGTCAGCTGTGGCCTTGAGATAAGGGCAGACTCCAGGTTCCTTGTCACAAGGTTGGCCTCATTTGTGCTAACTGTAGTTGATGTCTGTGCTTTGTTTGCACCTGACCTGACAGCCCTTGCTGACAGGCTCGGGGTCTCCCTTAGTATTTGTGTTTACTTCGTGAATGAAGAAATGAAGTCTCATTTCTAGTTTAGGATCCCAACATGATCAGTCCACTAAGATGAATAAGCCACAGACCTTTCAAGGCAGGTTCAGTAACTGCTCACTAAGGTGCCCCTCATCCAAGTCCTGATAGTCCAGTACAGGGCCTTATTCAGGCTAGGCATGTACTTGACCGCTAAGCTACATCCTCATTTCACTCCCTGTTATATTACTCAGTTTCCTAGGCTGACCTCATACTCTGTAGCCTTGGCTGGATAGGGATGTACTTAGTAGCTGGGGGTGTAGGCTTGTAGTGCAGTTCTGCCTCTTTTGTGACAGTGCTGGGTACTGAACCCAGTACTTCCCCCATGGTGTGCATGTGTCCTACCATTGAGCTCATTCCCAGCCCTCAATAAGCATCTTTTAGAACTAAGTATTGCTTGCAAACAGTGGGAAAATGTCCTGACCAGTGGAACAAGAAAACGGGGACCTTCAACCTATTGGAGAAATGAAGGGACAAGAGACACAAGGAATAGCACAAGACAGTATTGCCAGGATCCCAGGCCTGGCAAATTCTTCTGATGACTAATAAATCAGTCTGGGGATAACCTGGATGAGGACGCAAAAGCTATTTGTTTGTAAAATATGAGGGGTATAAATGCATGGTGCCAGCCCATTGTCACAGGCCCACCAAGTCTCCTCACCAGAAAGTAAATATGGGGGGCATTATTAACTGAATGAGTCTGATTACAAAAGTGCCTATGGGAGGCGGGAATAACAGTTCCTACACATAACCCAGAGCCAACAACCTGGGTCAAGGTAACTGCCTGAGGGCGCCTGACTCCACCAACAATCTTAGGATCTGTTAGAAAAGCTGTAATTCCCAAAAGTGGCTACACCTTCATAGAAGGGAGGATAGGGATTCTAATCCTGTGCGGGCAAAGTGTCTAAAGGGTGGGCTAGCACATTACACAGTAAGAAGGCATGCACCCAAAGTAGGTCCTGTCTGCCAAAGAACTCCAGCAGGGTCACACCCCCAAGGGAAAAGCAACCAGCATTACATTCTGAGCAAAATTTGCATTAAAAGACAAGAGCTGCTAATCTGGTTCTCTCTCCTTCTGAGAATGCTCCTCAGCTCCAGCTGCTCTGAGCTCTCAGCATCAGCCTGTGTGTGTGTCCATGTCCGTCCCTCCGTCCGTGTGTCCTTGACTCCATCCCAGGAGTCTACTGCTGTTCAGAAGTGTCCACGGTGCAGGCCAACCACTCAGGCATCCAAATAGGGTTGTCTGCATCTTGTGGAAAAAACACAAACAGACCTCCCCGACACCAGAACTGGGTCTGGTCCATATTAAGTGCCATCTGCCAGACTTTTTTCATTTAACCTGAGGTAAGGCCATGTTGCTAAAATGGTCTTTGGGCGTGGCAGCATACTCTTCCTTCTTAGTTTTAAAAAGACAAACTTTAAGAGTGCAATGAAGCGTGCTTCCACAATTGTCAGACCCTGAGGATTATAAGGAATCTCATTCTTTAGCACAAAATTTGGCAAAACTTTATCTGTTTTCATTTCTTTTGGAAACACCATAAGCAATGGCTTTTAACATCCTTAGCCTTTTCCTCAGAATGTACAGAGGCAAAAATAAGATGAAAAATAAGTATCAGCAGAAACATGGACATAGGCCATCCTTCCAAAGGAAGGAATATGAGTAACATCCATCTGCCAAATATGATTAGGAGCAATGCCCCGAGGATTCACTCCAAAATGGGGTACTGACAGAAATTCTGTACATGTAGGACACTGTTTGACTATTTGAGTGGCTTGGTCCTTTGTGATCTTGAAATAAAATTTCAAAGATCCATCATTAAGCCCATCTCTGATGGGCTTGAAAGGCATTATCAAAAGCATTAAACATAACATATGTTGATTCAGTAAGCTGATCAGCACCAGCATTGCCCTCACCAGAAAGGTCAGAATGAGCCTGCAAATATCCCACATAAAATGGCTGAGTTCTGTCCCACAAAAGCCTGTATTTTTAATAAAAGCTGACATACTTTACTCACAGGTGCAACATAACTATCTGTTTCTAAAGGGCCAAGGATTCATGCCACATATTGACTATCAGTGAACAGATTAAATGGTTCAGAAGAATATGTATTTAAGGCCAGCTGTACAGTTAAAAGCTCTGCCACCTGAGCAGACTTGGCTGCTGTGATTTGCACCTCTGTATGTAGTGGAGAAACCACCATTATACAGCCATTGGAGGATCCATCTGTAAACACATTTCTAGCATTCTTTAAATGAAATAACTCTGGGAAAACACACAGGATGAGTCTTTAGAAAGTCAACCAATCTAGAGGAAGGATAATGATTATCAAACTCACACATATCTGAGCACATAAAAACAGTTCATTCTGAATTAGTGGCTTGTACCCACTCCTTCATCAATATCCAGAGTCCATATCTCTCCAGGAACCTGCTAGGTAGCCTTCATTCCTATGCTAAGAACTCCAGCTGCCCAGGCCCCTCTTGAGCCTGAGGCAAGTTAAACAGGTTAAACTGAAGGCTCTCAAGGAAAAAAGGCTTCCTTAGTATAAGGTGTAAAAACTTTATGTGGTGCAATGCCAAATGTCTGTAAGTTTAGCTTAAATCCTTTTTGAATTACATTTAATACAGCCAGGCAATAAGACAGAACAACTTTAACAGGGCAGTATTTGTAGAGGGCTTTATATAAGGAATTTAAACTAAACCACATCCATGGTACACTAGTAAAATTCTAAAGAAAAGATAAGAGACATGGTATAACATGCCTGCTGTCCTGGCTATACCAGGAGCTCAGGCAGAAGACAGCCTTTTTAGAAAACATTGGCAGTTTCTCAAAATATAAAAAGCATAAGCTGCCACGTGACTTAGCAATCTCACTTCTTGCAATCTAGCCAAGAGAAATAAAAATATGTACTCACCTATTGTAAATTCATAAACAAAATGTAATATATAGTTCATGCAATAGCATTCAGAAATAATAAAGGAGAAAATACTGGCACATGCTACATACATGAACTTCAAAACATTATGCTGAGAAAAGAAGCCAGATATAATGACGATTTCTCTGTTTAGCCCTGGCTACAGAGATCCATCTATCTGTCTCCCAAGTGCTGGAAGGCATCTGGATTCTTAATCAAAACCTCTCATGCTCTTTGAGATTGTTTTTAATTTTGTTAACAAGCAAATATTGCTTTATTACTACCTGCATACTCCTTTAAGGGTTAACCTGAAAGACACCACCAGCATTTCACCTGTTCCTGAACATGAAACACTGACCACATAGGAATCACCTGATTCCACAGGGAACCAGATGTGATTTACTAGAAGCTGGTACAAGGGAACAGATGACAAATGGTTAAAGGCTGTTCAG
The DNA here is from genome assembly GCA_004025045.1 of Sigmodon hispidus. Taxonomy (NCBI): domain Eukaryota; kingdom Metazoa; phylum Chordata; class Mammalia; order Rodentia; family Cricetidae; genus Sigmodon; species Sigmodon hispidus. The sequence goes on from PVIH01000692.1 coordinate 24,290, forward strand.
CCCATATGGTGTCTTTACTTCCATAAGACACAGAACTGAATTAGCACTTATCTTTCTCTAGACAGGTTCAGAGCAACCTAGGAAATGCCTATACTACAATTTACTTTTCCTACAAGACCAACTGTGCTAACTGACCAGACTTGTTCTCTCAGGCCAGGATATATAAAAAGGCAATACATTAATACTGTAAGAGTTCCTTAACACCATGATTCAAATAATAAAGCATGCTTGCTTCTATCAAAAGAAATTCCTTTTTCTTAACCCTAGTTTCTTATGTCTTGAGGGACTCCTTGAGTGTGCTAATAAACAGATCCTGTTTACTAAATGTCTGTCCCATGGTGTCTACTCACCTTGCACCATCATAATTACAATCCTCCAGATCTAACTCATGGCTGGGTCTCTCTGTGGCGATGGCCGACCAGTGCATTCTGCCTGGTGGTGGTCCAATGACTCTGGGTAGCGCTACCCCCTGGGTGTGATGGCATCCCTCCGATCTCCATGACCTTCGAGCCCCGAGTTCAAGTGCCAGTTGTCTGACCAGTGGAACAAGAAAATGAGGACCCGTGTCCTAGAGGGGAGAAATGGAGGGCCAAGAGACACAAGGAATGGCAGCAAGACAGATTCTGATCAAATTTTTATTTTTCTCAGGGGGTTTATATGGTAAAGAGGGAAATGGCAGGGCAGAGGGTCATGTGGGAAAGGGCTGCTATGCAACCTAACCATGGAATGTCTTAACTGCAGGTTATTTGAACAAGTGTTCTTAACTGACAGGAAGATAAAGCTATTCCTGGCAACCTAGGGCAGGTCATGTAATTGCTGGTAAATGGCTAATGGAAGGGGGACAGAGGCTTGTAAATTAAAATGGCTAAGCTAAAATGGCAAAGCATATGCAGGCTCGGGCTCCCAGCAGGAGAACATATATGGTTGATGTCGGCCAGTGTTTACGGAGGGCCAAGCTCTGGGCTAAGCTTCAGCTGTGTACAATCTTACCCCATAGTCTGAATCAAAGTAGGAACTACAGTTCATTCTACTGAAATCCAATATAGCTTCCTTAAAAGTCACTATGGAAATCTGGGCTGGAGAGATGACTCAGCTGTTAAGAGCACTGACTGTTCTTCCAAAGGACCTGAGTTCAATTCCTGGCATCCACATGGCAGCTAACAACTGTCTGTAATTCTAAGATCGGACACCCATACACAGTTATACATGCAGACAAAACATCAATTCGTATAAAATAAAAATAAAATATTAAAAAAAAGTCACTATGAAAATCAACTGACACAAATCACTGGGCTGTGGGAAAATAGGGTTTGGGGCTCAGCATTGTACATTCAGCTTGCAGAAGGCAGGTGTGCTGGTGTTCCCTATAGTCTCAGTTTTGTATGGGTCTGATGCTGAAAGATCCTTTGAACCTCAAATGAAGACTGAGCAACATAGCAGGACCCTGTGTCTCTGTCTCTGTCTTTTTCTCTGTATATGTGAATCTTTCTGTGCGACAAGGTCTCACTATGGAGCCTTGGCTGAGTTGAACTCTTTATAGCCTTGAACTCATAGAGATCCCTCTGTCTGTGCCTTTCATGTGATGGGACTAACTGTGCCATCACACCAGGCCTCAGAACCCCAACTCTTTAAAATAATAAACCAGGAGAAAACAACCATACTTCAACATGATACCTTACAAGGATTTTGTATGAGTTTTGTAGCTGTTACTATGCAGCCAAGGCTGGGAAAGGGTTTCCATCAAAGATTGATGGAAAGTTTTGGCAGCAGATGGGAGTGGGTGTGGTATGTCTCAAGAACTGAGGCCGTGCATGCTATCACTTCGTATTGTACATTCCTACTTTGCAGCTGGGTATAATTTTCTGAATTCACCTGGTGTTTCTTGTAGGAGAAATCACACCATAAGCAAAACAGACCTCTGGGCTATGCTCATGCTGTCCCTACTGTGTCACTTGTGATAGGAGGAATGTGCGCCTTGCAAACAGATGCTGTAGAAGAGCTATCATTTCCCTTTTGCAGTGAAGTGAACTGAGGCTCTAGGAAGTAAGAGGTGGCCCTGGACAGGATTACACAGTGGAAAAGTGGCAGAGCCTGGATTAAACTGGGGTTCTTCTCAACATGTAATGTCTGTCACAGAGCCCTTTCTGGTTGTATGTGTAGAAATCAGTCTAAGGAAGACAGAGATTAAGTTTCTGAAATAGGTGGCTTTCTTCGTGTGTGTGTGTGTGTGTGTGTGTGTGTGTGTGTGTGTGTGTGTGTGTGTGTGTGTTTATAGCCTTGGCTGTCCTGGAACTCTTGTAGTCCAAGCTTGCCTGAAACTCAGAGATCCGCCTGCTTCTGTCTCCCAAGTGCTAGGGTTAAAGCTGTGAGCCACCACTCCAGCTTGAAAGACATTTGTTTTAAGAGTTGTAAAGAACTATGTAGCTACATTATAGCTTAGTCAATAAAATGCTTGCTTTACCTTACAAATTCAAAGACATGAGTTCAGTTTCCAGGACCCACACTTTAAAAAAAAAAAAAAAAAAAGCTGGGCTGTCGATGATTCAGCAAGTAAAAACACTGTTGCCAACACCTACAGCCTGAGTTCATTTTCTGCACCCCACAAGGCAGAAGGCAAGAACCGACACCTCCAGGTGTCCCCACCTGCGCACCCACAATAGATAGGTGAATGTTAAAGAGTTATAAAGGACTGGGAATAAAGTGATAGCTCCTAATACAATTATTTCTGCATTTTAAGAGTTGTCCTGTTTGCTTTTATTAATGTGTGTTAATTATACATAATGGTAAGTTTTACTATGACTTCCTTTTTTGTTATTTTTGAGTTAGGGTCTCTGTGTAGCCCTGGCTGTCCTGGAACTCTCACTGTAGACCAGGGTGGCCTTGAAATCAGAGGTCCATCTGTCTTTGCCTCCAGAGTGCTGGGATTAAAGGCATGTACCAACACTGCCTGACCTTGACCATGCCTTTCTGAGACAGGTTGGATGTGAACTATCAATCTCCCTGCTTGCCTTACCTTGCCAGTGCTGGCATTATGGGCCTCTGCCTAGATGTGTGTTTGACAGATTTAGTGGTGATTAGTGTAGCTCAGCTCTTTTGCAGTCAAAGTGGATGCCTGCCATTTTGTATTCAAGTAAGTCTATATGCCCAGGGCAGCAGCTGGAGATTGATATGGGCATAAGGAAAATGCCCAGGGCAGAGTAGAGGTCATTGGGGCAGCTGAGTCAGTGGGTCCTCATAGCATGTCAGTCTCCTTCCTGTTCTCAATGTGTACATGATTGGACAATTACCTTGAGCTCCTATTGTAGGGTCTTCCCTTATTCCCAGATGTTTGTTATGAAGACCTTTTCAGAAGTGCAAGGGACCACCTCATTTACAGTTCATCCTGCAAAGCTTGTCGCTTTGTGCCAGTCATTTGCAAGTATGTTGCACTCAGGAACTGAGACTCACAATGGTGCTTCCTGGAGGAGGAGGAGGAGGAGGAGGAGGCGGCTAGCAAGATGGTGAAAGGTGGGTCAGGAGGCACTTTACCGGCCGGTAGGAGAAATTAAGCTCAGGAGTTCCACACCCAGGAGTGTGATTACAGATGATGAGAATGGTTGGTGCATTTCAGATGAAGCTGGAAGGAGGGATACTAAACACTTCCCCACAAAGGAGCACTAAATGTTTGAGATGGTAGGTAGGGGATACCCTGACCAGACAGGGAGGGGTACCTGAGTTGGGTATCATATAATGTGTAAATGTGTATTGAAGCATTATGTGCTATCATATAAACAAGTTTAATTTTTAAAAAATGATTTATTTATTTTTATTTTATGTAATTGGTGTCTTCCCTGCATTTATGTCTATGTGAGGGTGTCAGATCTTGGAGATAACATTTGTGAGTTGCCATGTGGGTGCTGGGAATTGAACCTGGGTCCTTTGAAAGAATAGTCAGTGCTCTTAACTGCTGAGTCATCTCTTCAGTCTACAAGTTTTAATTTTTAAAAGTTAATTAATTTAAGTTGTTTTTTGTTTTTTTTTGAGACAGGGTTTCTCATTGCAGCCCTGGCTGCCTTGGAACTCACTTTGTAGATCAGGTTGGCCTCCCAACTAAGAGATCTGCCTGCCTCTGCCTCCTACGTACTGGGATTAAAGTCATGCAATACTACACTTAGCTAATCTTATTTGTTAAATCTTGTGTATGTGTGGCTATGAACATGTTCATATATGTGCAGGTACCCATGTAATTGTAAGCCACCTAACATGAGTGCTGGGAACCAGGCTTCTGTCCTCTGCAAGAACATTGCACACTCTTGACTGCTGAGCCATCTCTCCAGCCACAGCATGTACAATTCAAAACAACATCTAAGTCAGTACTTAGGAAATCTAAGTTTGCTGCTGACATATCTAATACTATTGGAGCTCCATTTCTCAAGACACTGGGTACTCCCTTTTGAACCATGACACCATTCACACAAGAAGTTTACGGTATCGTCTGATGTTTTGTCCTTATTCAAATACCCCAGTTATCCCAAGAATGTTTTACTTTGTGTAGGATCTTAAATGCAAGGCATTTCAGACATGACCTCCTGGTTCTGGGTTCTGTACAGTCAGGAGGTAAAGAGGAGGGAGTGTCTTACCTTTGATCTGCCAGATGCCCCTCTTTATTCTCCCACTTGGGGGATGAGCCTAGAAGCATCTTATTGGATTTTAGGAGCCAAGATTCTGGTGTTGTATTTTTAAGTACATGGATTTCATATAAGCTATTATCTATGCACACAACAGCCCCAGACAGTGCTCACATTTGTAATTTCGAAAGGCACAATATATCCCTTTCTAGTTATAAAGCCAAACTGGGGCTGGAGAGATGGCTCAGCAGTTAAGATCACTAACTGATCTTCTGGAGGACCTGAGTTGGATTCCCAGCATCCACATGGCAGCTAACAACTGTCTGTAATTCCAAGATCTGACACCCTTACACAGTTATACATGCAGGCAAAACACCAATTCACATAAAATAAAAAAAAAAAAATATTAAAAAAAAATAAAGCCAAACTGGCAGTTTTGGATTTGAAGTTTCTGATGGTGTCTGCATGTTGTTTTCACAGGGAAAACATAAGAGGTTTTGAGTAGCTGGAGGCAGACATGCTGGAATGAGGGGGTCGAGACATGTAAGCCGAGTTCTGCGCGCCTCTCTTCTGCCATCTGTCCTCTATAGACTTTTTCCCCCAAAGTGGGGAATCTAGTTGAGAAAGTTGTTTCTCCAGCAGGCCCAGAACTCAACCATGTGAGCTACTCTGGCCTCAAACTTCTGGCAGTTCTGCTTTGGCTTCGTGTGTGATAGGATTGTTAGCATCTCGGTTTGGTGCCCTGGGCCTGTCTCTAACCCTATACCCAGGAAGCAGAGACAGAGCAGTGTTGGAAGTTTGAGTTCCAGTCTACCAGGGCCACACAGAAAGTCTCTGTCTAAAAGACAACAATGAAAGCAAGACAGGCACTGAGGTACCCTCCACTGGTACAGTGCTTGTCTGCCATGCGGGAAATCAAGGATTTGTCCCCAGCAATGCATAGACTGGGCATGGTGTCACATGCCTGTTATCCCAGGATAGGGCCATCTTTGGCTGCATAGCCAGTCTGGGCTCCAAGATACTGTCTCAGTAGGTAGAGCATGAGAGAAGGAGGTCTTTACTCAGTATCAACTTCTGCACACACAGGAACACGCACCATTCTAAAACGGCTATCTGCAGTACGAGGCTGGAACTATATGTATGTCTGTAGTCCCAGCATCTTAGGAGACTCAGTCAGGACTGAGTTTAAGACCAGCCTGGGTCATATAATCTTAAAGCCCACCTGGTGTGCATACATACACCACATTGTGTCAGCAAACTTAGGGGCATCTTCTCCTGCCATCACATGACTTGACATCGCTCACACTTTCCTGCTGAGCCATCTAGCCAGCCCTTATTTTTGTTTCCTCCCCCCCCCCCCCCCCCCCCGCTTTGAGATAGGTTCTCACTCTGTAGCCCAGACTAGATCTAACTCACTCTGTAGTCCAGAGTGACTGCAGACTCTTAGCAGTCTCCACGAGTTGGAATCACAGGTGTGAGTCACCCGTCCAACCTGTCCCAGCTTTCAGTAAATGACCTCATCCAGGGAGTCTTGCCGGCCTTGCCTCCTGTCAGGAACTTTGGCTTTTAGCATTCTGAAACACAAAGGAATCTGAGAAGCCTCAGCTGCCTGCATGTGGGAGAAGATGGACACTGAGATACATTTGACATGTTGTGTAATCAGGAGGCAGGTGTAGGCCAGCGGGTTTCCAGATGTGAGCCTATGATGATGGCTTCGTAGGGTGTTAAAGAGAGAAAAAAAGCCTGGGAGGCTGGAGAGATGGCTCAGCAGTTAGGAGTTAAGACTGTTCTTCCGGAGGACCTGAGTTCGATTCCCAGCATCCACATGGCAGCTAACAACTGTCTGTAATTCCAAGATCTGACACCCTTACACAGTTATAATGCAGGCAAAACACCAATTCACATAAAAATAATTTTTTTAAAAGAAGAGAGGGAGAGAAAGCCTGAGACTGACTGGCCCGAGGTACCCAATCAGCAAAGGAGGTCCATGACAAATGAAGGTATTAAAGCAGGCATCAATGGAGAGATTGGTCCCAGCACCCAGGGTTAGTGCATAGTTTTGATGGGACTGATTGGAGAAAGGCTTTGTCCTGTGGGCCAGACCCTCACCACCAAGTCATGTATCTTGTTAGAAGCTAGGGCTTTCTCTGAGAATTATACCCAAAGGCTTTGATTTTATTTAAGCGAATGGAAGCCTTAGGAATATCCATCCAGAAGGCCTTTTTAAGTCTTGCCAGAGCCTACAATGCCAAGGTGTAGGGCCAAGTTAGTGTCAGCTCTCAGAACCACCAGCTCCTGCACTGTCCATGTCCTGAAAGGCTCCTGAACAGGCCTTGTTCCAGCAACGTCTGCCTAACCAGCACTTTTGTCTTTATCTTGCCCCCTGGGATGTCATGGGCTGCACTAGTGGTTTGTCTCAGGAATTCAAAGCAATGCCGATGGGTCCGGAGGGGTTTATCTGCAGGTGCCCAGAGGATTTCAGTCAAGGGTGGAGGTATTAGAGATAGCCAGTCATGGTAGCCACAATGGGATCTCCAGCATTTTCTCACCCTATTCCTATCTTCAACACAACAGCCCACTTTAAAGAAAGGTTTATTTTTTATTTTGTGTATATTGTGTCTGTGTTCACACGTGCAGGTGCTCACAAAAGCTAGGGGTGTATTAGATCCCCTGGAGTTGCCATTGTGGCTGGTTGTGAACCACCCACCATGGGTGCTAACTCCGGTCCTCTGAAAGAGCAGTACACACTCTCTGAGACATCTCTCCAGCTCCATAAAAGATCCATTTTAATCCCTTATGAATATTTTCAATGCAGAGATATCTTATGAGTGTCTGAAACCCTTTGGAGAATCATCATCAGTTCAAGGCTATGGCACCTCCAAAGGGCATCTATGTCCTTATCATTCCAGAGGCTCACATCTTCTCTGATGCCCATTTGCCATCCTAAGTAAACCCTGGCTCAACTCACTTCTGAGTCTTTATTTAGGGAGGGGTCTGGAAAGCAGAATAGCTACCCAGGACACTTCCTTTTATGATCACAGACATGTTTCCAAGTGGTCTGGGGAGGGAGTGGCTGGCATGAGCCCACACTGTTTCCTGTAGTTCCAAAGCTTTGATGAGAAGGGGTGGGGAAGGATCGGTTTCCCAAGAGCAGAGCTGAGTAGACACCCCCCACAGGCAGGGGCAGCCACACCTGTAGGCAGGGATGACCAATGCTGAGGGCCAGCACAGAGACCAGGAATCCCTGCTGGCATTCCAGCTTCCTCAAAAAGTTTGGCTTGCTCTGCCACCTGGCCACCTCCCCTGCAGAGTGTCCTTTCAGGCAGCTGCAGAAGATATTTTAGTTTTGCAAATTGGACTACTGCAATATAAATAACAACAACAGCAATATTAAGTAGCTCACTTCATAGCCCCCCCCCTTCAGGTTTTCCTATGGCATCTGTAAGGTGAACAGCCCCTTTCTTCATTACTTTGAAGCACTCTTACACGGGAGCTTAGGCTGTCCTGGAATTCACTATGTAGTCCAGGCTGCTTCAAGCTTGTGGAAATTCTGCTTCCACCTCAGAGCTACCGACGTGAACCGTGCACCACCATTATGTCTGTTTTCGTTTTATGTAGCTTAGTCTCCCCAGTGCATGATTTTTAGAACAAGGATGAATTTTCCTGATAGCTCCACAGCTTGTTAGAGGCACAGTTCAGGCCAAAGTCCAGATTTATCCAGATTCTGTGTTTACACACCAACTAGCGGTGCCATGAAGCTGTGGGACCTGGTGGAACCTGGAGGAGCCACCTGTGCTAACAGAGCAAGGGGCCTTCAGGAGGGGCTAGCAATTAGAGCCTGGCTTCCAGCATGGGAATCATTCTGCTCCTTGCTGGGTCTGTGACTGGTCTCTGCTGGTTTTTTATCTTACCCTCTGGTGCCCCTGTGATTGGCCCTTCTCCATGGAATCAGCCACATAACCTTAGTGTTCCTGATTTTTGTTCCTGCCTGTCCCTCCCTTTGCAGAGGGCCCACTTACCATCCTTACCTCTTTGCCCTGGGACCAGTTCCAGAGGTCAAAGTCCCTCTTAAAGCCTGACTCTTAGAGGGAGAAAAACATCATCTATCATTTATGTTGTTAGATTGCAGCCCTGAGAATGTTCTTGTCAAACCGCAAAGAGTCAAGCAGACCCACAGGCTCCCATGTCCTGAGTGTCTTCTCTTGATAATGCATCTGAGACCCACATTCAGGGTTTGGGAAGCTATGGCACACACACTGGTTGCTGTTGGTTGGCTACAGTCAACTAAACACAGGTTCCTCTTTCAGTTCAGCTCTCATTAAGGCAAGGAAAACTTTTGTTATGTCAATGCAGTCAAATAGTCTGTGTGTGTGCATGTAGCGTATGATACGTGCACATGAGAGTGGCCGAATGTGCCCATGCTTGCACACATGGAAGCCTGCGCAGGGTGTCAGGTGTCTTTCTGTACCCCCTTCTTAGCTTTCTCTCACTAAGTGTAAAGTGTGTGGTGAGGCTGGTCAGTGAGCTCTGGATCCGCCAGTCTCTGTCCGCTCTTAACGCTGGGTCCCAGGCGTGCGTAGGTTTTTATGTGGGTGCTGTGCATTCAAGCATAGGCCCCTGGCTTGAAAAGCAAGTGCTCTTACCCATTTAGCCATCCTCTTCCCCGCAAGCAGATCAATTTAAGTGATATAGAAAAAGCCCTTTTGTAGTAATGGGGCATGAACCCAGGGCCTCCTTCATGCTGGGCAAGTGTTTTGTTGAGTCAGACCCCAGCCTTTCTGTTTGTTGGTTTGCCTTTGTTTTGCTTTTCAAGACAGGGGTTCTCTGTGCATCCCCGGCTGTGCTGTCACTCCATCTGTAGACCAGGCTGGCCTCAAACTCAGAGATCCTCCTGTCTCTGCCTTCCTAGTTTGTTATTTTGGTTTTGTTTTGAGACAAGGTCTTTCTATGTAGCCCTGGCTGTTCTGGAACTCACTGTGTAGACAAGACTTTTGCCTGAGTCCTGAGAGCGAAGGCATTTGCCACCATGAACAGCCTAGCTGCTGTATTTTGAATTTCTGTGTCCTTTTCTATTGAGTACAAGCCTGGCCGCCGCCGCTGCTTACATCTTTTGCCACCGAGAGCAGGCCTGCCCTGACGTCCTTCTTCAGCTGTTCGTGAGCAAGTGTCTGAGTCTTATGGAATGAAATCTTGTAAATGGACATTGTAGGAAGAAAGGGTTTTTTACACATATAAAATCTGTACTCATAGCCAGAATGACCTCCAACCATTGTACTGAGCCAGATGTGGTAGTGCATTATAATCCTAGAACTTGGGAGACAGAGGCAGGAAGCAGAAATATTGAGAGTTCAAGGCCAACCTGGCTACATAGTGAGATCCGCTGCAGCCCCCTCCCCCCCATAGAAAGGAAGGAAGGAAGGAAGAACCTGCTATAGCACCCCAGGCCTTTGAGCCACATCTGTACTAGTTCAGTTCAGCCTCTGAGCATTACAGGTGAGAATGCTTCCCTGGGAAGATGCAGGGAGCCTGAACAACCTGCTGTACAAGGGCCCAGTCTCCAGACTTGGTTTCTGTCATGCTGCTCTTCAGACAGCTGCCAGCTGCCTGTGGTGCCCCTTCCTCTTTGCCTCATGTGTGGGCCATCCTCCACCGGCCTCACTGTAGCAGATGCTCTCCCCAACAAGGATGTCGTTGGGTTCTGTGATGCACAAATTCTTGAGGAGGTCCTCAGGGGTTGGAATGAGCACTTCAAACTGAGATAACGCTCCCCTGCCCCTCTAAGGGATGTAGCATTGTTGTGGGTTTATTTCTGGAGTAATTACCTTTCCAGATAGGCGAAGCAGGGTTAGCAAACACTCTTGAAAGCAGCTGCCTTTCCCATCAATGCTTGCTTGTTCTGGATAATGAAAAATGATGCTAACGTCCATTAAAGAAAAAGCTGCCTCTTGTAAGCTCTGGTGGACAAGTGGGCGCTTGTCTTGGAGTCATCTGCTGATGCATGTGACCTGGAGACTGAGAAACGCCTCTCTCTGCAATTTGGACTTCTAGCCATTCTTTGGGTTTGTTTAGGAGTTTTGTTTAAAGGTCAGAGGCATAGGGTCAATGCTTCTCCAGCTCAGCCCACATTTGGTAAGAGTGCAGGCCTCGTGTCCACTCTCTACAGAAGAGGTTTTCAGATCTCATTCTTGAGTTACTGAATGAACCAAATATTCTGGATTTCTTGGAGTCTCAGCAACTCCAGAGCCCAAGGCAGCAGAACCACCTGAGTTCAGGACTTAAGGCCAGTCTGCACAACACAGGCTGTCTCAAGGAAAAGAAAACGGCTTTGAGCATTTCTGTGTTCTCTAGTGCTTGGGAAATATGACCCTAGATTGATGGTTGGCTGGCTCTGGAACTGCCAGCTGCCACTAGCAAAAAGTTGATTAGAAAACCTGTCCTTAACTGGGCTTAGTGATATAATATAAACCTTGAACGGTAGTATTTGGGAGGTAGAAACAGGTAGATCTCTGTGAGTTTAAGGCCAGCCTGGTCTACATAGTGAAGTCCATGACAGCCTGGGCTACTGCATGGAGAAACCTTTTCTTGAAAAACAAAATCAAATAACAACAATAAAAACCCCCCAAACCCAAGTGGTTCCCAACAGCATAGGAGTCAATGTGAGACGTTCACTCAATTGCTATACATCGTGACTGCTACTATGTTGCTGCCTGTGTGGACGTGTGAACACACGTGCTGTGGTGGGATGTGAAGTCATAAAACAACCTGTGGGGATTTGGGTCTCTCTCGGCTGTGTGCGTCCCAGGGATTGAGCTCGGGTCTTAGGCTTGGCAGCAGCACCCTTGCTAGCTAAGCCACCTCTCTGGTCTGCCTGTTTTGTTTTTCTTGAGACAGGGCCTCATGTATCCTAGACTAGCTTTGAATCCTATGCTGGTGACAATGATCTTGATCGTCTTGTCCATCTCCAAAGCTGGTGAATTACAGGCATGTGCCACCGCATCTGGCTCCTGGCTGCTCTCTTAATTACTGTTCATTAAGGAATATCTGTGGCTTCTCTCTTCATTCTCCACGTTTTCATAGCCGTGGTATTATTGGGTGTGCAGCCCTTTGCTCACGGAGAACTTCTCAAATGAAACTCTAATAACTATATTTCTTTGAGTTCATTGAGTTGTAATTTACACACCTTACAATTTGCCCCGTGTAACTGCACGTTAATTTTTATAAGTGTACTCAGTGGTTCATCCATCACCCAGATTTTAGATTTGCATTACTCATGAGCATCCCCTCCCCCATCTGCTGGCAATCAAATACCCACCTCACTGCATGCAGTTCCAGAGGTCACCATGGGCCTGCTTGCTTTCTGTTTCTCATTCTCCCCTCCCTCTGCTTTTTTTCCTCTCTTTTTTGAGACAGACTTTCTTTATGTAGCCTTGGCTATGCCGGAACTCACTCTATAGACTAGGCTGACCTCAAACTCAGAGCTCCACCCGCTTCTGCCTCTCCCTTGCTGGGATTAAAGATTGTGCCATTACACCGAGCTGCTTCTTAATTTTCTAAGTCATATAAATGAGATAGATAAGCAGCTTAACACTTTGTGTTGTTATAGTTTACCTATGCTTTTGGAAGAGCTGGGAATGTAGCCTAAGAGCAAAGTGCTGGCCCAGCATGCTCAAAGCCTACCTCCAACACTACAAAAGAAACTGTCTCTAGACATCTATAATGCTGCTTATTAGTATCATGTTCCTTTTCATTGTGCAGTCATTGGTAGCTGTAGCATAACTTATCCATCCTGGTAACAATAGATTAATCATATAACTTTCAGAGTTTTTAAAAAATGTATGTGTATGTGTGTGCCTCTGTAAGAGCAGTAAGTGCTTTCAAATATGGAGCCATCTCTTCTGTTCCTATGGTTTTTGTTTATTTGTTTTGTTTTTTATTTCAAATGAGCAAACATAGAAAAAGAAGGATGTGTGTGTGGAAGAGATTCAGCTATCAGATATCACACCCATTTAAAATGTTGAATCAAATGCCTTTGGGATATGCACAGAATTTGCAGCCATCCCCTATTCCCCCATTAACTTTGAGGCATTTCTATTGGGGAATGGAGAGGCAGCCCAGTAGTAGATAAGAACACTTGAGGACCTGGGTTCAGTTCCCAGAATCCACACAGATGTTTACAACCAGCTATATACTTGAGTTCCAGGATATCCAGGATATTCTGGCTTTTGAGGGAGCCAGGCTTACAATGTACATACTTTTTAAAACTGTGTTGAGTTGAGTTTGCCCACACCTTTAATCCTAGCACTCAGGAGTCAGAGCCAGGCAGATCAGTGAGTTTGAGGCCAGCCTGGTCTACAGAGTGAGTTTCATGATAGCCTGGACTACAGAGAAACCCTGTCTCAAAGTTGTTTGTCCTCAAAATTCAAGAAGATATTTCCTCAAGACCTGATGATCTTAGTTTTCTATCTAAGATTTACATGGTAGAGGAGAGAAGTGACACGTGCAGGCATACACAGAAGTTAATGAATATAAACACTGTCAAGGAGGTGGCAGAAATGGCTCAGTGATTAAGAGCACTTGCTGCTCTTTCAAGGACCCATGCTCAGTACCCAGCACCAACATGGTGGTTCATAACCATCCATAACTCCAGTTCCAGGGAATATGGCCTAAGTGCACATGTGATATACTAAAACATTCACACATAAAGCAAAACTAATAAGTTTAATTAGTTTTATTTAAGTAATATATTTAATTATTAAAAAGAAATTCATTCCTTGTTGCTACCCATCATCCCCAAGTCTTGTCTGTAGATTTTTTTGATCTAGGACATTCACATACAGCAGATGAAATGGTCATTGTGTCAGGATCATCTATGAAGTAGCAGGATCCTCTGCTACATTTCTTTGAATAACAACACTCTGTGGCTATGCTATATTTTATTTACCCACCCATTATTCAACATCTGCTGGCATGTTAGATAATGCAGCATGTCATCTGGTAATGCTTCACATCACCACCACCATACACTCACACAAAGGGCATTGCTGTTGGCATTAAAACCAAACCAAACCAAGCCTCAATCTGGGGCAGAAAACAGATACCCCAACTGTGTCTAAAGAGGTGATGTGTCTGTCTCTCCCATCATGCTGGGACCTGACAGGCCAGGTTAACAAACAGAAGGACAGACACTGTTCTCACTTCTCATTTTCATACAGGGGAGTAAAGAAAACCCCCAAACCCAGAAGGTTGGACTGTGGAGAACTGTGTGGGAGTTAAGAAGGTGGGTTTCTGGGTCAGCCAGAGTTTGAGCCCTATTCTGCCACTTAATGCTGTGTGTGCTTGGAAGAGGCATTTAACATCTCTGAGCCTTTGCTGAGTAATGTTTCCTGATGGTTTGTAAAGTGCTTATTATGCCGGATGCAATAACAGGTTTTTTTAGAGCTTTTTGCTCACATTGGATTCTACAGGAGCTTGGGGAAAAGTTAAGATGCATCAATTCCTGGACTCTTCCTTCTCTGGATTTCTGTATTAAGTTAGTTGGAGTGGGAACCCAGGCCCAGTCAGTTTTCAAAACATCCCAGGAGAGTATGTACTTATGCATTAGATCCCAGGTAGAGGTTTTAGCTTTTCTAAGTGGGACCAAAGCCCTAGAAGTCTTAAGGCTACGTGAAGGACTAGGCCAGGAGGATCTGGTACACCAGCACTCTTCCTGTGGGGTTACATCACGAGTTGAGGGTGAGGGTTTCCACTGTGTTGGAATTTAGAACAGGTCCCTCCCTGGCCTCGGGAAATCCCACAGAAAGGGAAAGTGGGCACCCTCCTCCTTCTAATCAATAAGCAAGCAGGTCCTGGAGTCGCCCAAACAGCCACAGGAATGCTCCCTGGGCTGCAGCCAGTGTCAGTGCCAGGTAGCCCCCCTGTATTTAGGGAGTGAGGTGCTGTGTGTGCTTGTGGTTAAAAGCCAAGACTTGGTATGGAAGCCAAAGGGTTCCTCCTTAGCTGGCCCGCCCCTGCCCCCTTTAAAAAAGCCTGTATGCATCTCTTTGTCTGCTGATATCAGCCAGGCCAGAAGAGCACATTAGGTCTCCTGAAGCTGGATTTAAGGTAACTGTGAGCTGTCTGACATGGGTGCTGATATTTGAACTGAATCCTCCAGAAGACCAACCAGTGCTCTTAACCACTGAGCCACCTCTCTAACCCACCCCCACCACACACACACGGTTTTGTTTTTTTTTTCTTTGAAAAAACCAAATACGTTTTCCTATTATGGTAGGTAGGGGCTGAAAGGCTAAACCAGCAAAGTGGGTAGCTTTGGCAGGTCCTGCCAAGGTATGCCCCCAAGAGAAAGCTCCATACACGCCCTTAGTACAAGCGGTTTATTGGGAGAGGCAGAGAATGAAAGAGCAAAAGGCCATCTTGGAGTGGAGACATGAGAGAGTCAGACGGACAGACAGACAGACGGACAGACAGACAGAGAATCCCAGGCAAGAGAGGCAAGAGCAAGAGAGTGGACTGTGACTGATCACACTCTTAAGGTGCCTGTGCTGCACAGATGATGATGGAAAGGCACCTGGCGGCAGATGATGCTGTAACTGCCTCAGTGACTGAGGCAGGCTGGCCACCGACGTGGGAATTAAGAGGAACAAAGTCCTCACCTTCTTGCACGTCAGAGTCCCCACCAAATAGTCTCCCCAAAAAGTGCCTCTAGGAACACTGAAACCCAGTGCTGGGTCCTCTAAGGGAAACAATTCTAGCTGTCCCGCCAATTCAGCGGAAGCCTGCAGGGCTCTGCTATCTATGATCAAGCCTCAGCCGGTTTTATCTGCAGACACTGGGCATTTCTCGACAGTCCAAGAGACAGGCCCAAGGAGGACATGATTTCAAACTGGCCTCTCTTTTCCTTGGCTTTGCCATGAAGGACAAGGAAGCTGAGGAGGTCCTAGCTCTTCTAAATTGAAGGCACTTGAGCCACTGCTGGGCTTGAGCCCATGTAGACCCACAGGCTAGCGTTACTTTAATCCTGGTACAGTGGCCCCTCTCTGTGTTCTCCCCTGGCTCTTCTGTGTTGCATTAGGGACTCTGGATGCACTAGACATGCAGTGCTTGGGTGGGCCTTGGAATTGTCCCTGCACCACCCTGTGCCACACTCTGGCCTTGAGCATGTATGTAGTCGGAAGCCCAGCTAATTCCCTTCCACTGTTCTTGGGGCCTTCCCAGCCATCCTTCATTACATTGGTCCCCTCTCCCTCAATCCTCAGAACCTGCTACTGCTCTGTTTCTTCCATTTTTTCCTTTCTCCTCTCCTCCCTCCCCCCCCCCTTTCTTTCTCTTCCTCAAGATGGGATGTCATGGAATTCAATCTGTAGATCAGGCTGGCCTCTTTAAGGCAATGAGATTACAAATTGAAGGCCTGCCTAAGGCCACAAAGGGAGTCCCAAGACCAGCCTACACAACTTTGTGAGTCCCTGTTTAAAAATAAAAATAAAAAAGGATGGAGAATGTAGTTTGCCTAGAATATGGGACCCTAGGATCAACTTCTGGCATTCCCAAAAAGGACAGAGAAAACCCACACCTTCTTGCAGAAAGAATTCTTAAATTCCTGAAGGAGGCATGCACATCTGTCTTTTGCAGATGGAGAAACTGGCACTTGGCTGAGGTGAGAAAGAAGCAGAACCGGGGCTCGAACCCTTGCATATGGTTAGCCACACTCACCAAGATGTAGAACACTAACCGGCTCCATTTGTAAGACTGATGGCAGCTTTCACCCTGGTCATTGTGATCGGCACTTACTGGTGTTTACTGTGGAACTCGAAACACATTAGCTCAGGTAGAAACTGGGCAGGTGTCCACAGTCAGTCCCAATGACCTCACACATCTGGGGACAGTCTGGGTGATAACAGATTGCCCTTTGTCCTGTTTACTCCCGGAAGGGAGGGCGGAATAAGTCCAAGTTGGGCTCTCCTTTCTGTGCTGTGCTGGGTATTTCTCAAAGGAGATTGGAGATTTATCTCTTTGGGTTTTTTTTTTTTTTTTGAGCCCGAGTCTAACAGGAGCCTAAGCTGGGCTCCAGCTTGCTGTGTAGCTGATTGATCCTCCTGCTCCCGCTGCCTCTGGTGCTACCATGAAAGGTGCAGGCACTCCCAGCTTTGTGAGAGGTTCTTGTCTCATTCCAGACCTTCCTTCCTTCTCTGTGTGGCCCCTGGACATCCTGAGTACCCTGTGTCTTTGAGGCCTCTATCTACAGGACAATCTTTTGCTATCCTTGTCGTCCTTGTAGCTACCTCAAGTGAATCTCCACCCACTAGCCGGTGTCTTAAATGGCTCCCATAGTGTGGACAGGCTGCCTGATTATTGAACCCTGAGAAGTTAACATCCCAGACCACAGCCTCTGTCTGTTCGTAGACAGACACGGAGTGTCGCCTGGCCACATCCCTTTCGCTCTCCAAGCCTCAGCTATTTCATTTATGAACAAAAGTTCTCAATGTCTCTTATTATACATACCTAACCAGGTGCATCTAACCCAGGACTGCTGTATCTAATAAAGAATAGATTGTAGTTCTTGTCCATGGCGCTCCAGAGATGCACACAAATAGTGACTTAGCAGAGTGAACCCACGTCTCTTCGGCAATATGCTCCAGATGTGGACAGACTGAAGGATATCTTGTCCTTGCCCTATCTTTCGAGCTATGGTTACATCTGCTGGGTGTGACTTTTTCATCAGCTTGTAGTACTTTCTAATTTTGTGAACACTGATTGAAGGAGGACATTCCAGCATTATAATGCCATCTAAGAAAATGACAGACCTGGGGAGGTGTTTTCTGGGTGGTAACATCAGTGGAGATTTTAGAGACAGTACTGGTGAGCCACAAAGGGAGAGACTGTCTCCTCAGGCCTTTCATCCATCAAGTGACACTTCTCATCCTTGTCTTCAGTGCTGGAGTCAGGAAATACAGCTTGCAGTTTGGGGTACACAGTGACAGTGTGGCCCCCAGGAGCCCAGAAGCCACTGTGATCAGACATTTGTAACCTTGAGCCAAGTATGTATACCATGTCTAAGTGGTTTTTGAAGTAAAGCTAAACACCAAGGTCTTGGTGGCATTGACTTTGGCATTGGCATTGGCTTGTGTGGTGTGGGTAGAGCTCTACTTTTGAGCAGTGCTTACTGAGCAACTGGAGTGTCCACTAACGTAGTCGTCAGCCATGTCAGCTGCTTTTGGTGACAGGTCCTCGGGCCCCAGCATTTTCTGCAAAGTTCAGAGGATTCTGCAAGAGTTTTGTTTCTACCCACTCACATTCCAGTGCCAGCCACCCCAGTGGAAAGAGAGACAGGATCCTTCAAGCGAGACTGTCCCTGGCACGATGACAATTACGGAAGGAGAATGTCACAGTCACCGGCTGCCACAAGAGGCTTTCATCAACCTAGGCGTTATTTGTGTTGCACTTAAGCTGTTTCTCCGGGGCTTTCTGCTTCTAACTACTACTTCCTTCAAATGGCTAGAAGGTGGGGTGCCCAGGGATCCACACCTTAGACCTACATGAGAAAGATACAGATACTAGTTTTTGTCATTTAAAGAAAGAATTCATTCTCATTGTAATCACCCCTTCTTAGGCGGGCCAGTTTGGGGCAGTCTCATGTAGCACAGGCTGGCCTCAAATCTTCGATATAGCCGAGGATGGCCTTGAACTCCTGCTCTACACACACACACACACACACACACACACCAACACACATATTGTTGGCAACTGAATCCAAAGCCTTGCATATGGTAGGCAAGTACTCTGCCATAGAGCTGTCCCCAGAAGGAAAATATACATGCCCACTCAACCCTACTTCTATCAGCCTTCTTCCTCTTCTCCAGCTACCATTAATACCCATGTAGAGAGGCACCATCACAGTGGGCTGGCCTGTGCAAAGCTTTGGATTCATTTGCCAACAATGGGGGTGGGGTGATCTGAATAACATGAAGAACCCTCACTTTGGGGTGAACCAACCCAGCTCTGAACTCTGCAGTGTATAATTTAGAGAAATGAAAGCCCGTGCTTAGGTGAGAGCAGGGAGAAGCCACCCTGTCCCCACCATGAGATGGGAGGTGACATCAATCCACAGAACCCATGTAAAGGCAGAAGGAAATATCTAACCCCATAAGGTTGCCCTCTGTACACACCCTCTGTGCACACATAGAGTAAAGGGCTATAGTAGCAAAGACTCAGTGACTAAACATGCTTTTGCCAACCCCTACAACCCGAGTTTGAGCCATGGGACCCACAGACACTCACACAGACACATGTAGAACTGAATGTAAAAAACATAATAAAAAAAAAACCCACTTTTAGATAAGAGAGGGCCGAAGAGATGGTTCAGTGGTTATGATCTCTGGCTCCCCTTCCAGAGGACCCGGGTTTGATTCCCAACACCCACATGGTAGCTCACAACTGTCTGTAATGTAACTCTAATTACAAGGGGTCTGACACTGTCTTCTGGCTCCTTAAGAACCAGGTTTGTGTGTGGTACATAGACTTAAGTGCAGACAAAATATCCATAGATATACAATGAAACAAAAAAAAATCTAAAAAAAGGAAAATCAAAGACAAAGAACACAGGGCAAGGGCCTGCTATAGTTAGAGGTACATTGTGAAGTCAAGGGCATGAAATCCCAATGCCTGGGTCCAACTCTGAGCCTTACTAACCTACTATCTGCCCAGATTTTCTCATCTGTAGAAAGAGTATGTGTCAGGCATGGTGGCGATGCCTTTAATCCCAGCACTAGGGAGACAGAGACAGACTGATCTCTCTTGAGTTCAAGGCCAGCCTGGTCTACATAGTGAGTTTAAGGACAGCCAGAACTACACAGACCCAGTTTCAGCTGCCCCCCTCCCCCATAAAAAAGGAAAAAAAAAAAGATGCTAAGAGCACCAGCTTTGTACAGTTCTGGATTTGTGTGATTTAATATTTGTAAAAAGCTTAGAATGGTGCCTGGAACTGTAACATTCCACAAATACTTAAAATGTGGGTGAAATATTGACAAAAGGTAACTGAACCTGTTAGTTCAGATTGTAAGGGTTTTGTTTTGAAGGGTCTCAGTGTGCAAGCCCAGGTAGCCTCAAGACTCTCCAATACTGGATTGCATGTGTGCACCATCACTGTCTGAGGCTGCTGATAAGGCCACTGGTTGGCTACTGTGCTAGGTTCTCCCATTTAGAAGATGCTCAGGGGTCCTAGTTTCTGTGGAGCAATGCAGGTAACAGCCCCTTAAAGAAAAGTGTTGTGCTGGGTGGGACTGATTTTAGTTGCTTATCAGCTTTCTTTACTCAACATCCTCTATGTGGAAATGTCAACACACACACCATTGTGGTGTTCTCAGATCTGCTTGGCTGAGCTGGGCCATCCCTGGCCCAGATGGAAGGCAACTTCCATAATTTTCCCAGAGCTGGAGATCCCCTCCAACTTTCCTGTAATTATTCTCAGCCAAGAAGAGGATCTGGTTTTACTGAAAGATAATGAGCCTTAACCAGCACCTGGAAATTCAGGTTAGGGCTCTCTGTCATGCTTAGGATGTCACTTCTCCAAATGTGAGGCCTGGCCACCATTAAGAAGTGCCTTGAGCAGGTTAAGTGCCTTGCACCAAGTAATTTACAAAGTCATTTTCACTCTTTAGCCACCACCCTTGGCAAGTCTAGTCATGCTTCTGTTGTCAACTGCCTAGAATTATCCTGGCTAGGGAAAGGGATCAGAGCCCAGCTCCTGGTCCCTGCATATGACAAGGCCCCCCTTCCCCCCAAATGACCCAATCCCCCTATTACTTGAGCTGTGTGTGGGTTGGGGAAGTTCCTTTAAAAGCATCTTTAAAAGGTTCCTAATTTGGACTTTAAAAGTGGTATCTGGGAGCCAGGCAGATGGCTCAGTCAGTACAGTGACTGAGCACCCATGGAAAAGTCTGGCAAAGTGGCCACTTGTGAGCTCAGTATGGCGTGGCAGCGACACCAGATGGATGGAGTTCTGGCACTTGCTGCCCAGCCAGCCTGGCTTGCCTGTTGAGTTCCAGGCCAATGAGAGACTCTAGTCTTACAAGAACAAGGTGGACAACATCTGAGAAACAATGGGGTTGACTGCACAGACAGACAAACAGACACAAGATCACCTACACACTTACTCTAAGATAAAGAATACTTTAAGTCCACATAGATTCTTCTGAAACTATCATTTGGCCCCAAAGTGTGTATGTCAAAGAAGCGTATTTTGCCAGTGGGATTGATGGTGGTGCCTGCATCCTCCCGTTCACCCCTGAACCAAGACATTCCAATCTGTTTTCTCTAGCAAGTTTAGGGCTTTTGGCTTCCAACATGTTTGTAAGGGCGACCCCTGGTGGAAGAAATTAGCACTGCAGAGCAAGAATCTTAGGCCCAAAGTGGAGAATGCAGAGGTGCCTAGCTTTGTAAAATAGGCACAGGAATTTTTGTAAAGAGAATAGAATACTTAAATGAAATGGGAATTTCATTGTGATGAGTGATGGGCACTTTTTTAAAAAGTGGGAAGTAAACTAATTTCTGAGTTTAATTGTGAACTGTCTTTCCCAACCTCTATCTGTGAGGTTTTTCTCTTACATTCCTCTCTGTATGTATGCATGAGTCTCCCATGGCTGTGGAGGTCTGAGGACAGCTCACAGGGGCGGGTTCTCTTATCATGTGACTGAGCTCTTTCACCCTGGAGGATTTAGCAATGTCAGGTTGTCAGCTTTGGCTGCAAGCACCCTTTCCTGCTGAACCATCTCAGTGCCCCTTGCTTTGTTTATGTGTGTTATAGTGTTCTTCCAGCATGTACACCTGCACACCAGAAGAGAGTGCCAGATCTCACTATAGATGGTTGTGAGCCACCATGTGGTTGCTGGGAATTGAACTCAGGACCTCTGGAAGAACAGTCAGTGCTCTTAACCTCTGAGCCATCTCTCCAGCCCCTTGGTTTTTATTGTTTAAGAAACAGTTTCACCATGTAGATCACTTGGCCTCAAATTTATTAGGATCCTCCTGTCTCAGCTTTCTGGGTGCTGGGATTACAGGCACGAATCACTAGGCCTGGCTTCATTTCTCTTGCTTTTGCTGGAAGGACAGCCATGGGTGCTGGGAACCAAACTCTTATATTTGGGGTTGTGACCCTGGCCTTTAGGGGCTAAGCTATCCCTCCAGCCCTCTTTCTTTTTGAAAGGCTATTTACTAAGAGGTTGGTGGTCTTGCTGTGTTACCCAGGCTTACCCTGAATTCCTGGCTTCTGAGCTTTAATAGTCCTCTGGCCTTAGTCTCCCAAGTAGCCAGGACAATGGGTTTGCATCACTGTACTGGACTTGGAACTGTCTTCAGCCATGTTAGTGGCAAAACACTCCTTCAGGTCCCTTAGCTACTGCCCCCTAACAGAGCCTTGCAATCTAAGCGCCTTTCCAAATTCCTCCCCATCTTGTGTCACACCTTATGTTTTTTATTTATTTATGTTTGGCTTTCCTCTTTAAACTATTTTAAAATGCTCAGAGTGGTATAAGTCTGTAATCCCAGCATGTAGGAGGTCAAGGCAAGAGGATGGTAAATTGAGGTCAGTCTGGGATACATATTGAGTTCCTGTCTTCAACAAAGAAAAACAAAATAATTGTTCAGAGATCTTACTTCTGCCTTTGACACTTGGATTTTTTAGGTATCCCTATCCAGGTTGTTATGTGTTCTCCCCTATCATTCTTTTTATTTTTATTTAATTTTTTTTTTTTTTGAGGCAGGATTTCACTTTGTAGCCTTGACTGTCTAGAACTCACTCTGTAGACCAGCTTTGAACCCACAGAGATCTGCCTGCTCTGCCTCCCGAGTGCTGGAATTAAAGACACAGCACCATCACCACTCTTCTGTTTTCTTTTGAAGATTTCCTCATTTTGTTTTGTGTGTGTGTTTTGTGTGGATGGAAGTGTACCATGTTCATGTAGTGCCTGCAGAGGCCAGAAGGGGGCATCAGATTTGCTGGAACAAGAGTCACAGAGACAGCTGAGCCACTATAATGGTGAACTGAACCTGGATCTTCTGGAAAAGTAGTCAAGTGTTCTTCACCAATAAATCATTCCACCCCACCTCCGTTTTTTTTGTGGTGTGTGTGTGTGTGTGTGTGTGTGTGTGTGTGTGTGTGTGTGTGTGTGTGTGTGGTATGTGTGTGAGTGGAGGTCAGAGGCTAACCTTGGAAGGCAGTTCTTACCGTTCATTTTGTTTTGAGGCAGGGTCTTTTTGTCTCTGCAGATTTGGCTGTGAACTGTCCATGAGCTTTTGGTCATTCTCCCATCTTGACATAAGAGTCCTGGCTTACAGCTGCACATCCCCATGTCTTCCTCTTTACATGGGTTCTGGGGGCGGGAATTCTGGTCATCAGGCTGAGCTGCAAGCACCTTGACCTGATGAGACAGACATTCCTACCCTCATGGTCTGTTTTCATATTGAACTTTCACTCTGAAAATAAGAAATTACTTATGGACAGAATACTATTTTCACTGACAATTAGATCAGGAAAAACAGACCAGACTCCAAAGATCAGTTGTTCTGTATTGGGAAGATCTTGGTGATGATAAGGAGGCCCCCTGGGTATGCTTGTTCATCTCAGCTTATAGTTTGTTGAGCTGGTGCATGTTCTGTATAATTTGGTGGGTGGAATGTCCTTATCTGTGATCTAGCTGTTCAGTGTCCTAATTACTGTGATCTCTGTCCTGTAGTGAAATTTGAATCATGCACTGGTCGGCCAAGGACAGTCTACTTTTCTGAGGACTCCCGATTCAAGGTGGCTACAGACGGTGTCATCACACTCAAGCGGCCTCTAAAGCTTCATAAACTGGAGACCAGTTTTCTGGTTCATGCCTGGGACTCTTCTCACAGGAAGCTTTCCACCAAAGTGATAATTAAGTCCGTGAGGCACCACCAACACCGGCACCACCACCATGTAGGTTGGGATATTTTGTGGATGTGTGTATATTTTTCAGATTACTGTCTGATCTAGGTTCCCTAGCCTTGGCACGTGGGACTTGTTGGGCAAGATGATTTTATGTGAGGACTCTGTGGGATGTTAAGTGCTATCCTTGATGCCAGGAGTACCTTCCAGTTACAGCCAAAACTACCCCTGAAACTGCTTATGACTCTTGAAGTAGGGTAAAGGTGGGGTGGCAAAAATATCCCCAGTTGAGGGCAGTCTTTCTGACTGAACTCATTCTTACTGGATTTGGGGGTTGCTGTGGAGTTATAGGGATCTGGCCATGTAGGCTAAGGAGGGAGACACGGGCCCTGCCTGGATTGTCAGCCCACCCTGTTCTCTCCAGACTCTGACTCCAGTAACCACAGAGGAGCCATTAACCTGTGTAGGCTCAGTGAATGGAATTCACACGTACAAAACACTAACAGCACATGCACAAACTTGATATTTGAAAGAGTTACCTCTTCCTTTGTGAATATCAAAGTCTGGATCCTCGGGCTGGAGAGATGGCTCAGAGGTTAAGAGCACTGCCTGCTCTTCCAGAAGTTCTGAGTTCAATTCCCAGCAACCACATGGTGGCTTACAAACATCTGTAAAAAGGTCTGGTGTGCAGGCACATGGAGGGAGAACACTGTATACATAATAAATAAAGTTCCTCGTGTAGAGAAAGGATGGTAGATATCTACATATAGCCAGAACATCCTCCAGCTAGTGAACTTCTACATAAGATAATGCCTGACCTACTGTGACAGCTGTTGTTAACAGTCTTATTATTTAGAGATAACAGTGAGGGGACATCATATGTTTAGCACAGACAGAATTTTTTATAGCTACTTTGGTTTTTTTTGAGGCAGGATCTTGCTATAAAATAGCCCAAACTGACTTCAAACTCACAGTTCTTCTGCCCCAGCCTCTTGAGATCTGGGATTACAGGTGTGTACTAACATGTTTGATAGTTCCCCCCCACACACACACACATACACACGCTTTTTTTTAGACAGGTGAGCCATGCATGGGCCACGTGACAAGACAGATTAATAAAAATAAGTTAAATTAAAATAAAATTAGTTAACAATATGCCTAAGACATAGGCCAAACAAGATAAAATTAATATAAACATCTAAGTCATTTTTAAAGGGTCTAAACAATGGCAGACAACTACGTCTGTGGGTCTAAACTGCCAGTGGCCACAGACAAGTCTAGACCTCTGGCCCAATGGGGCCCAAACCCACATACAATAGTCCCTTATAGCCCATGACAGCCTCAAATTCACTGAATAACGGAAGATGACTTCTGACCTTTCATGTGACAGGATTACAGGCTTGTGCCACCTCACCTGGTTTTGCGAGGTTCTGTGGATTAAATGCAGAGATTCATGTGTGCTAGACCAGTAGTTTGCCAACCGAGCTACCCAGCTCTATATACCTTTAAAAAAAGTTGGGCAGTGGTGGTGCATGCCTTTAATCCCAGCTCTTGGGAGGCAGAGGCAGGTGAATTTCTGTGTGTGTGAGGCCACTCTGGTCTACAGAGCTAGCTCCAGAACAGCCAGAGCTACTCAGAGAAACCCTGTCTTGAGAGAAGAACAGACTTTTAAAATCTTTTTTCTGATCCCTTTTGTTTTATTTTTTTTTTTTAAAGTGTTCTTATTTATTTATTTATTTGCCTTGGTGTTTGCCTGGAACTGGAACTACAGACAGTTGTTAGCTGCCATGTGGGTGCTGGGAATCGAACCTGGGTCCTCTGGAAGAGCAGACGGTGCTCTTAACCGCTGAGCCATCTCTCCAGCCCCCCCTTTTGTTTTATTTGAAAGATGGTTTGGAACAGCTGAGGTTGTCCCCAGCTCAATATGTAGCCTTGGATAACCTTCAACTCACAATACTCCCTCCTTTGCCTCCCATGTAGTATAGGCGTGTACCAACACATCTGACTTTGAAAAAAAAATCATTTCTATTTGTACTTGGCTAGCCACAGATGTGAACCTGACCTATGGAGGTAGGGCTGAGTGAGTTAGAGTCTCATCAAATAGTAGCTCTTGTCATTGCCTTCCTGGAGGCAGATGGAATAAAGAGAGGGGCCGGGGAATACCAATAGAAAGTCTTTGTCCCTGGGTAGAGCTGAGGGACAGCTCAGTGGGTCAGCATGTTTATTGCTCTAGCACCCACATCAGGCACCCCAGAACACAGTAACTCCAGATGCAGGAGATACGGGCCAGTCTTCTGGCTCCCATGGGTGCACAAGTACATACATAAATAGTAAACAAACTGTTAGTTTTAAGCCTTCTCTCCACTGTCACTTGGCCCAGATTCTTCCCCATGGTGTTTGCATCTCCTGCTGTTATATCTGACTCAGTCCAGAAAACCAGCAAACAACAAAGAGGCTGATACACGTACCAGCTAGCTGTGTATTGTCTAGATTTTGGTCATGAATGAGGTTGTTACCAGAAGCCAAATGCCTTTGTCCATCTTGAAAATGCTCTCTTGGTATTACCTATCGCGTCTCTCAAGGGGACATTCTAGTCATATCCTGCTTCCTGCCTCAGAAGTGTGGATTGTGCCGTATCCATTGAGTGCCAAAGCCTTTAAGGTTGATTCCTGTCTGCTTTCTGAAGACTGCTGAGATTCATGGAATTTAATAACCCCCTGATCTATGATGCAATTTGAAAAGTAAAGAACTCAATTCAATCACATTAGCCATGCCTCCCTGACTTGAGTCCCCAGTTGGCCGGTCATGCATGCAAGTTCAGCACAATAAGTCCCCTCTAGGCAGTTGACTGTGGGAGCCTTCTAAGACCAAGAGCAGTCCGGGGCTTGCTTTCCCTCTGCACCCCCAAACACACACACTTGCCTCTGCTAGCTTTACTCTGTCTCTATTTCTGCTGTATCAGAATTTGATTCAAGTATGCATTTTAGAAATTCCCAAACTGGGTGTGGTGGTACACACCTTTGTGGGTTTTTTGTTTTTTGCTTTTTTTAGACAAGTTTTCTCTGTGTGATAGCCCTAGCTGTCCTGGAACTGGATTTGTAAGCCAGAACTGGCCTCAAACTCACAAGAGATCTATCTGCCTCTGCCTCTTGAGTGCTCAGTTAAAAGTGTGGGCCACCTCCTGACATCTCCTTATTTTCTGTTTTGCTGTCCTTAGCAAATGATGCCCCACTTCAAAACTCTTCATAACAGATCTCTCTGTGTAGCCTAAGCTGGACTCAGCTTGTGGTTCTCCTGCTTCAGCCTCCTAAATGCTGAGGTTGTAAGTGTGCACCAGAATATGCCATGAGCACATGACTTTGTTTCATATTGTTACTATTTTATAAACAGGGATTCATTATATAGCCTAAGGTAGGCTTGAACTCTTGGTCCTCCTGCTTCACTAGTGCATGGCTTAATTCTTAGGCCCACCTCATGGTCCAAGTTGGCTGTTAGAATGCTAATCACACCATCTTTGTCAGGGATGGGGAGGTAGGAGACATGGAGGTGTGAGACAGGGTTCCATCATCTAACTCTGGCTGGCCTGGAACTTGTTATGTAGACCAAGCTAGCCTTGAATTCAGATCTGCTTGCCTCTGCCTCCCTAATGCTGAGACTGAAGGAAAGGGTGCAATATAATGGTCGACATTCCTTCTCATTTGATTGTCTGCCTACCTTTTAAGAAATTTTGTGAAATTCTCAAGCACTACCCCTACTTGTATGAGACACATCTAGCTGTTAAATGTAGCTTTTCAAACAAAACCCAAAAAAGTGGTGTTAGTGTGCTGCATGTAGAGGCCAGGGGTCAATGTCAATGTCACTAATCTTCCCCAGTCACTTTTTTTAAAATTTTCTCTTTTTTTTCCCTTTTTCTTTTCTTTTCTTTCTTTCTTTTTTTTTGAGATAAAGTCTTACTTTGCAGCCCACAGTGATCCAAGTTTTGGGATTAAAGGCATGCACCTCCATGTCCAGTATCCACTCTCCAGCCCCTAAGAAAGGAAAAATCTGGGTGTGAGGATAATACACTTGGGGGACTGAGGCAGGATTGTATGACTTTAAGGCCATATACATACTTTATATGTAAACAAGTATCATTTAGTCCTTTCAAGCACTCTAGGATATTGACACCAATATCATAACCTCAATTTTAGCCAGGTGTGGTATGACAACCTAATACCAACACTTGCAAAGTAGAGAAACAGGTAGATTTCTTTCTTTTTTAAAAAAATTTTATTTTATAGACATTAGTATTTTGTCTGCTTGTATCTGTGTGAGGGTATTGGGTCCCCTGGAACTGGAATTACAGACAATTGTGAGCTGCCCTGTGGATTCTGGGAATCAAATCCAGGTTCTTTGGAAGAACAGTTGTTGCTCTTAACCTCAGAGCCATCTCTGTAGCCCTGAGAGGTGGATTTCTATGAGTTAGAGGCCAGCCTGGTTTACATAGTGAGTTTCAGGCCATCTTGGGCTACACGGTGAGGCAGCTCCTATCACAACAATAAACAAATCTCTACTTTAGACATTGGGACAGTTCACACAGAAGTCATGCTATCTCCTCTGGAGGCAGATGGGCAGCTATACTGAGAATTAAAAGCTAGGTAGTCAGCTCTTAGCCCATGCTGGCTCTCCTTCTGCAGGTGACAGGTGCAGGAATGGCAAGGACAGTGTGTCGGGTGTGCGTGTGTGTCACTGGTTTCTAGAGTACCTGGTCACATTTCATGTCTGACATTTTATGTTTTGAATCTTAGAAAGAAAAACAAAACAACAACAAAATCAATAACAAGAGGGCTGAAACTGTGAGCATGTAGCTCAGGTGGTAGAGCCCGTGCCTAGCATGCATGAGTTCCTGGCTTCTATTCCCTGCTGTCACACAGACAGCATGGTGGCCCATGCCTGTCATCCTTTGGTAGGTGGGGGCAGAAGGGGCTAAAGATCATCCTTGGCTACACAAACTGAAGCTAGATTGGGCTTTGTGAGATTGTTTCTCATGTCCAAGCCAAACAACAAACGAGCAAACAGGAAATAGCTTGATTAGAATTTGGCAGGCTGTGGTCTGGGCTGGGAAGTGAATGGTAAGGATGAAATCTTCCAGAACTTTGTTACCATGAATCATTCTAAAACAAACACTTAAACAATTTAGGAGACATTTTCCTTTCATCTTCAGCTCTCTTATTTCCCTGAGTGTGCATGAAATTAATTTTATTGCACATTGGAACTGTTCAATACGAGTCTCTGGATTATTTTTGTTTTTCATCCCAGCAGTTTTTGTTAGAACAAATGGAACCCTTCTAGACCCAACACAATAAAATTAACACATTTGTATCGATCTCAAAGTGGTTCTTAGTAGGAATTCCCCAAACTTAAAACAATATTGATGACTTCACCATAGAGAACTATATCCTTTGGAAAACAAAAGAAAGGAAGTCCAGAACTCCCAAACACCTAGTTACTTAATCACCTCTGGTGTTATCAGAGTATAATGTCATTTATAGGGCATGTACTATGTAAATTTGAAGTAACTTTTAAATACAGCTGTCAAATGTTCACACCCACAAATTGTATATGCACAGTGGTTATTTGAATTTTGGATATTAAAAATTTAAAGAGATCAACCTGGTAGTGATGGTGCAGGCCCTTAATCCCAGCACTTGGGAGGCAGAGGCAGGTGGATCTCTTGAGTTTGAGGCTAGCCTAATCTACAAAGTGAGTTCCAGGACAGCCAGGGCTACACAGAAAACCCCTGTCTTGACCCCCATCTCCCCCACAAAAAAAGCCAAAAAATTTAAAGAATATGTAGTATTTATTGTATGGCTGTGTTAGTTAGCATTCTGACAGCATAAAATATTCCTGAGGCAACTAACTTTAAAAAAAAGGCTTTGCTTGGATTTTTTGGTTCTAGAAGTTTAAGACCAAATGACACTGTTATTTTGTCCTCCAGCAAGGATATCACATGAGAATGGAAGCATATAGGAGAATAAACCACTTATGATACAAAAAGAAAAGCAGAGACTGGGATCTCACAGTATACTTCAAGGACACATCCCCTCTGATCTGGAGACCTGTCATTAGCCACTAAGTTTGGAATCAAGCTTTTAAGCATCATGGGCAGTCAGTGTCCAAGCAATAGCATTGTCAAGAGTTCTTTGGTTTATGATTTAGCTCATTTTGGATGGTACTTGTAATTGGTTATTGAGAACCAATCATTAAATTTAACTGTACACCACCTTCAGAAGATGGGAACATCAGTGGGATAGATTGTACTGTTTTCCTCTATTTTCCTGAATTATTTCATTTTGTTCATCTTTTTTTCTCTTAGAACCCTGTCTCTGGATCCCAGCCAGAAGTGCTCACATTTCCCAGCTCTCACCAGGGTCCCAGAAGACAGAAACGAGACTGGGTCATCCCTCCCATCCGCTGCCCAGAGAATGAGAAGGGCCCGTTTCCTAAAATACTGGTTCAGGTAGGGAAGGACTGCTAGAAGAGACAATGAAAGGACCCAATGTCGAGATCTTTCCTCGCCAATTCCGTTTTTCTGTTTTGTATTCAGATCAAATCCAACAGGGACAAAGAAACCAAGGTTTTCTACAGCATCACTGGCCCAGGAGCTGACAAACCCCCTGTTGGTGTGTTTATTATTGAGAGAGAATCAGGCTGGCTGAAAGTAACAGAGCCTCTGGATAGAGAAAATATTGCCAAGTATATTGTGAGTATTTCTTAGATACTTATTGACCATTGGGTAACAACTGTTAAGTTTTGGGGGCATCCAGAGTTTTATCCCCAGGTCAGATGCCCTGGACCTGAGTGGTGTAACTTATCTCATGACATGTTGATAAAGTGAAGACAAGAGAGCAATTCAGGGTGGTTAGTTGTTTTGCTTTTTGTTTTTTCTTATAGGAGAAAAGCAGGGTTTCCTCATATCAGACATGAGCATAGGCTGCCAAAGTGGATTGTAGAGTCGGCTCGATGGTTAAGAGAATTTGCTATTCTTGTAAAAAATCTTTTTTTTTTTTGTTATTGTTGTTTTTTAAAGACTTATTTATTTATTTTGTGTACAGTATACAGAAGAGGGCACCAGATCTCATTACAGATGGTTGTGAGCCACCATGTGGGTGCTGGGAATTGAACTCAGGACCTCTGGAAGAACAGTTAGTGCTCTTAACCTCTGAGCCATCTCTCCAGCCCCCTCTTGTAGATAATCTTGACTTCATTTTCCAGCACTCAAATCAGGTGGCTCACAACTACCTACCTACTTCACAACTCCAGCTTTGGTGCTCTGATGCCCTCTTCTGTCCTTCCAGAATAACTGCATGAGAGCGCATGTGAACACATGCACATGCGCACGCACACCAGAGAAGACTGGAGAGTTTCTTGCCTACATGAAATGTATTCTGATGACATCAATAGGGATCAAATCCACTTCTGGGACTAGGTTACAATGTGAGCTTAGGAAAGAGGAAGATAATCTGTAGATGCCAAATGTAGAAAAATTTCAGGGAAACTTTAGATGGGAATAGCCAGAGAAGAATTTGCCCCAAGAGACGTGAGTCTCTATGTGATAGATAAATGGGCATTCTGCCCAGTGGGTGTGTTCTCTCACCTTGACTTGATTCATCATGAGTTTATTAAGCAGCAGCACATGAAGCTACTGTAGGTGTACTCCCTCACCCAGCTCTTCTGGTCACTTGGCTCTTGCAGCTCTATTCCCATGCTGTGTCATCAAATGGGGAAGCAGTGGAGGAGCCCATGGAGATTGTGGTCACAGTGACCGATCAGAATGACAATAAGCCAGAGTTCATCAAGGAGGTCTTTGAAGGGACTGTCACAGAGGGCGCTCTTCCAGGTAAACCAATCACTAGAAACTAGTTTGCAAGTACTCAGAAGGACAGCGGATCTTTGGGATTAGAATTTGGGGTCAGGTCACCAAAGTTAAGACATGTTCTTTGAAAGCCACTGTAAGAGATGAGTCGGGTTTTGGGGGAGCAGATACATTTTACCTGTAGAAACAAGTGTAAGAAGAGACAATAAAAGGATAACCTTCCTAGGGCTTCGTGGTACATGGGTGAGACCCCAGTTCTAGGGGATGTAATGCCCTCTTCTGGCATTTAAGGCATCTATCCTCGTCGCGCGTGTGCGCGCACACACACACACACACACAAAACAACAGAAATGATATCTTTAAAAAATAAAAACTAGCAGGAGGAAAAGAGAAGGACTTGCTAGAGATGTTCTAATTAATTTATCCCCAACACTCTTCTTTCTCTCCTCACACCTCAATTAACTACAAGTTGAGCTCCCTGAACACCGCTGGTTTGGGGTAGTGCTCCCTGCACATGGCTGGTTTGGTGTAGTGCTCCCTTCACTGGCAATTCTATGAGAACTTTAGAAATAAAAGGTGTGAGTAAGTGTGGTGATCTCCTAGGACAGGGTTGCTCTGAGCAGTCAGGAGCAGATCAAAATGTAGCAATTGCAGCCCATTGAAATCTCTTCTCCTTTGCTACTTCCAGGAACCTCTGTGATGCAGGTCTCAGCCACTGACGCAGATGATGATGTAAATACCTACAATGCTGCTATTGCCTATACCATCATTAGCCAAGATCCTGAGCTGCCTCACAAAAACATGTTCACTGTCAATAGGGAAACAGGGGTCATCAGTGTGGTCACCTCTGGACTGGACCGAGAGGTCAGTGAGGGCTCAGGGGTGGCAGTGGGGGTTGAAGGCAAATGTATAGTAAATCTCACGGACAGTACAACTTTGTGCTGAGCCTGCATTCAGTGTGAGTGGCTCAGCTTTGCATCTAAATACCTGCCCAGAAGCTCTGTGCCTGGAGGCAGGCAGCCTGGGCAGTGAAGCAGATGATGAAATGTTTTTAGTTTTCTATATGCGGAGGGCTGCACTGGGCTTGGGGTGGCTGTTGGAGCGGGTTCTGATTCCACGTGTCTGATATCCGCAGAGTTATCCCACATATACCCTGGTGGTTCAAGCTGCTGACCTTCAAGGTGAAGGGTTAAGTACAACAGCAAAAGCCGTGATCAACGTCGTGGATATTAATGACAATGTGCCCATCTTCAACCCAACCACGGTAACTCTATAGCCTCTTAGTTCTGTGGGAGGTTCTTCAGTGGTCACAAGCTAGGTTTTGCCTCTATGCATGAGTGAATCCCCAGGTTAGTGAAATGTGAACTTCAAACTTAGAAACCAACATAACAGAGTAGCTACTGTCTTTGAAATCTTTCTTCAATCCTTGGCCTGGGCCATTGTCACAGGACTGTGTTTTGCCAAAAGCTCCTGATGAACTCATGCTCTAATTCTACACCCTTATATTCATCACATTTTCTAAGTTTCTATTCCACCATGTGTTATACATTGGAGATGTGTCAACACAGAGAAGACAGGTTTTACTAGTCTTGTGGAACTTACAGATAATTTATAGAAATTATTATTCTGGGGGATTTATTTGAGCCAGATCTTACTGTGTGACCCAGCCTGGCCTCTAGCTCAACAATGTGCCTCTTAAATGCTAGGTTACAGCTGTGAGCTGCCAAGTCCAGCTTCATAAGAATTACTGAAAGCCAAGAATTTAAATACATTCAAGGAGATGGTTTTAAGAGCCAGATAAAGAAACTACACACACACACACACACACACACACACACACACACACACACACACACACTTTCAATTAAATTAAGATTTTGGGGACATGGGCTTTCATAGTTAAGATTGGCAGGCAGACATATGATGCCATGCTCAGATTTTTAGTTTTGGAAGGAAAGATATTTTACTGAGTTAGTTAGAAGTGGATTTAATAGTTGGTTAACAGAGAAACTAATAGTGCAGTTTCAAAAAGCAGGGCTGACTTTTCCCCTCTCATGTCACAAAAGGCCCAGGGATAATTTTTGTTCCTTCATCATTTACCTTTTTCTTTTTTTCTGAGACGGGTTTTCTCAGTCCTCGCTGTCCTGGAACTCCGTTTGTAGACGAGGCTGACTTTGAATTCACAGAGATCCTCCTGCCTCTGCCTCTGCCTCTGCCTGAGATCAAAGGCATGCATCTATTTTTAATGCTTACTAATAGAGATTAGAGGGTAGTGGGGTCTGGGGCAAATGGCATGTGTGTCTTAAGATCACAGTCAGCAGACAATGAGGCCAACAGATGGTTCTTATAGCCAGGTCCTTGCAAAGTTACTTGAGGTATTTATAGAAGAGGGTGTTTAGGCTGCTAGTTGATCTACTGATGAGAAGTGAAGGCCTACTCTTAGGCAGACACCTCTATCCTTGTGCTGGAGAGATGGCTCAGAGGTTAAGAGCACTGGCTGTTCTTCCAGAGGTCCTGAGTTCAATTCTTAGCAACCACATGGTGGCTCACAACCATCTATGATGACACCTGGTACCCTCTTCTGTATACTGTATACATAATAAATAAATATTAAAAAAAAAATCCTTGGGGACTCATGCACTTCTCTTGACTTCACTCATCCTGCCTATTTAGCTATCATTTCTTTAGACCAAGTCCTGACTCCATACTTACTATCATCTTGTCACTAATGACTCGATTTCTTCCTTTACTCTGTAGTACCTGGGTCAAGTGTCTGAGAATGAGGCCAATGCCTATATCACCACACTCAAAGTGACTGATGATGATGCACCCCATACTCCAGCATGGGAGGCTGTGTACACCGTAGTTAATGATCCTGAACAACAGTTTGTTGTCATCACAGACCCCACGACTAATGATGGCATTCTGAAAACAGCCAAGGTTTGTATGGTGTTTGGTGACTGGTGTGCTCACAGGTGACAGGTTCTCTCTCATCTCATAATGTCTTCTCATGGGTGGGTCAGCACCAGCAGTGGAGAGGTAGAGTCTAAGGATGGTACAGACCTCCTGGGCCTTACAGAAACCCTCTTGAATGTTTTGCTGGCTTCTTAGAAGTGAAGTAAGCCTGGATTTTTTTGAAAAATGTCTACCTGAGGGTAGGCAGTGATCCTCAACCTGTGGGTTGTGACCTTTTGAGGACTAACTAACCCTTGTACAGGGGTTGCCTAAGACCACTGGAAAACATAGATATGACCAACCATGTTTCAGAACTACTGGAAATCAAAAGTGGTAATCGAAATTCAACTTGTGTGTTTGTTGTGTTTTAATTATATTATTTGTTTATTTTTGAGGCAGGGTTTCACTGTGTAGCCCTGGCTGTCCTGAAACTAACTTTATAGATCTTGAGTTTATAGATCCTCTTGCCTCTGCTGGGATTAAAGTGGCCTCCACCACTTAGCCAAAAAAATATTTTTTTACTAGCCAGTTTTTTAAAATAGTTATTTATTTGTTGTATGGCACTGGTGGTTGAATGCAGGGCCTTGAACATGCTGGGCAAGTGCTCTGCCACTGAGTCACACACTCTCCCCTGGTATTTTAGTTTTGCCTTTCCTCCTCTTGTTCTCTAGGGCTTGGATTTTGAGGCCAAGCAGCAGTACATTCTACATGTGACAGTGGCGAATGTGGCGCCCTTCGAGGGGGCTCTTGTGCCTTCCACAGCCACTGTCACTGTGGACGTGCTAGATGTGAATGAAGCTCCCATCTTTGTGCCTGCTGAGAAGAGAGTGGAAGTACCTGAAGACTTTGGTGTGGGTCAAGAAATCACATCCTACACTGCCCGAGAGCCAGACATATTCATGAAACAGAAGATCACGTAAGTAGGATAGTATTGAGTGGGTATTGGTATATATTTATACTTTGTTTTTAGTTTAGTTTAGTTTTGTTTTGTTTTTTAAGACAAGGTTTTGCTGTGTAGCCCTAGCTGTCCTGGAACTCACTCTGTAGACCAGGCTGGCCTTAAACCTGGTCTAAGATCCACTTGCCTCTGCCTCCCAAGTGCTGGGATTAAAGGCATGCACCACCACTGCCTGCCTACTTTATTTTACATATAATTTAAGTAAACATAAATGTAATCACATGAAATGACATTCTGGGAAATATGTCCATGACAAGTTTGTTCATTTTGGGACCACTGTATCGTCTGTCAAACAATGTAAGATGGCTGCAGTTTCACTGAAGAATTACCTTTATGTGCACAGTACACGGGCCCCGTCTCTCTCCTTCCTTCACGCAGGGCCCGGCTCAACCTGTCAAGCTCAGATTGTCAGGCTTGGTAGCAAGTACCTTTACCCACTTAACCACCTCCCCAATCCCCTACTCCCACACAACAAATTTTTTTAGTAAAGGACTGAAGTTCAGTTTTCAGCATCTACATGGAGAGAGGCTCACAACCATCTATAGCTAAAGTTCCTGGGGATCTGATATCTCTTTTTTTTTTTTTTTAAACTTTATTTATTTATTTATTTGCCTTGGTGTTTGCCTGGAACTGGAACTACAGACAGTTGTTAGCTGCCATGTGGGTGCTGGGAATTGAACCTGGGTCCTCTGGAAGAGCAGACGGTGCTCTTAACCACTGAGCCATCTCTCCAGCCCCCTGATATCTCTTTCAACCTCTTGCACCATGTGGTACACATACATACATTTAGGCACACCCACATATACATAAAATGTGTGTGTAACTGTGTGAGAGGAGATGAGAACCCATGACTTCAGTTCCATCCTGCTCACTGCCCACAGGTATCGAATTTGGAGGGATACTGCCAACTGGCTGGAGATTAACCCAGAGACTGGTGCCATTTCCACCCGGGCTGAGATGGATAGAGAAGACGTGGAACACGTGAAGAACAGTACATATACGGCTCTTATCATCGCCACAGATGACGGTACGGGCACCGTGTGGTTTGATCCACACCACTGGGCTCTCTCTCTCCAGCCTGCTTACCTTCTTTGCTTCTGCCTTGCTTTTGGAGTCATAATTTCTCTTTTTTTAAAAAACAAACAAACAAACAAACAAACTTTTATTTATTTATTTATTTGCCTCGGTGTTTGCCTGGAACTGGAACTACAGACAGTTGTTAGCTGCCATGTGGGTGCTGGGAATCGAACCCAGGTCCTTCGGAAGAGCAGTCAGTGCTCTTAACCGCTGAGCCATCTCTCCAGCCCCTGGAGTCATAATTTCATTCCTTTTCTTTTATTCATAAAAGGATACTTGGTAACAAAATCCTAGAGTTTAAGTCAAGTAGGATTTCCTTTTTCTCTTGTCCCTCTCTACACTTGAAACTTACTCCTTCCTGCTGGAACCTGGGTTTGTATCCCAGCTTCATGACTGAATTTTTTTTTTTGGTGGGGGGGGAATTGAGATAGAGTTTCTCTGTGTAGCTTTGGAGCCTGCCTTGGAACTCACTCTGTAGACCAGGCTAACTACAAACTCAGAGATTCACCTGCCTCTTCCTGAGTGCTGGGATAAAAGGCATGTACCACCACTGCCCTACATTACTTAATTTATAGCCTTCTTATTTTATTTTATATTGTTTTTGAGCCATAATTTCACTGTATAACACTGACTAGTTTTGGATTCACTTTGAACTCACATATAGTCCAGAAGTCCTCAAATTTGAAGTGACTCTCATGCAAAGGCAAGAGGATTGTAATTCCAATGGATACATAGTAAGACTGTGTCTCAAAAACAATAAACCTCCAAATTTAAAGGGATTATTAATATGTCAGGAAGAAGAAAGATGCCTTATGAGGAATAACTCAACTGAACACAGAATCTGCAATGAGCTTTCAGGAAGGGGAGGCAAATGGTAGGAAAGAGGCTGTGGGGTCGTGTGTGACCTGCTGAGGGGTCACAGACAAGCTAAGACAAAATGGCCCGCTCTAAATGATGGCCTTCCTGAGCTGTGATGGCCTTTCTGTTTTCTCTTAGGTTCGCCAATTGCCACTGGCACAGGGACGCTTCTCTTGGTCCTATCTGACGTCAACGACAATGCTCCCATCCCAGAAACTCGAAGCATGCAATTCTGCCAGAGGAACCCACAGCCTCGCATCATCAACATCCTGGATCCAGATCTTCCCCCCAATACATCCCCCTTCACTGCTGAACTAACCCACGGAGCCAGTGTGAACTGGACCATTGAGTACAATGACTCAGGTGTGAAGTTCAGCTTCGTTCTAGAGCAGCTCTGCCGGCCTCACTTCTGCCTTCCCCCCACCTCAGGATTTCCCTTCTAGCTCCAGATTCAGCCCCATCCCTTCCCCTTATTATCTGATGCCAGTTCCTCCTACATTCCCTGCAGTCTCCTTTTCCTTCGAGACATACTGCCCAGTTATGAGCCCCAAACAATTCCTCCACCCAGCACTGCATGTCTCTGGTTCCCTAAACATTTTGATTTACTGAGCTTCTGTTCTGTATCCTTACTTAGTATCATCATTTCTTTGTTTTTCTTTGCCTAGCCCAAGAATCTATCATTTTGAAGCCCAAAAAGGCCTTAGAACTAGGCGAATACAAAATCAATCTGAAGCTCATCGATAATCAGAACAAAGACCAAGTGACCACGTTGGACATCCTTGTGTGTGACTGTGAAGGGGCCATCAAGAACTGCGTGAGGTCGGGTTACGTGGAAGCAGGATTGCAAGTTCCTGCCATTCTAGGGATTCTTGGCGGGATCCTGGCTTTGCTGAGTAAGTGCAGCTGGCAGGTACCTCAGCCTGCAACCTCTAAGACTGGGAAGGGTCATTTCCTAGGAAGAGCTTTCTAGTAGGGTACGGATTAAACTGATGAGATGAAATGGGACCCAGGATTTTTCTATTTTCAAGACTGAGTGCATGCAAGTCACCTGTGCCTCTCAGTAAATCGAGAATTTCCAAGTGATGCCGAGATTGCAAGACCACATGTATGGCATACCCATTGTTCCTATTGGCACAGTCAAGGCTGGCGGTTTCATCTTGGAATGCCGCTGAGAGAGGAAGTTGAGACCGCCCAACTGCAAGTTTTAAACGTTAACTACCACTCACATCCCATTGGCTGAAGTGCAGCAATACCAAATTGCTAGCCAGCCTGGAACCTCCTGCTCTTAACTGGGTGACTATGAGCCCAATGAATGCTTGGGAGCAGGAGATGGGGATGGAGTAAGCATGGCTGAACAGATGGAGAATGGAGATGCTGGAAGGAAGCTGGCATTTCTGTCCATAGTCCTTGATCCAATTTTACCTGTAGAGTGTCCTAGGATTGGTGCCTATGCCCTGAGGGTTTTAATAATCAATATTTTTTTTTTGCTTTTGTTTATTTTTTATTTATTTTTTTTTCCTGAAGCTATAGAAGATACACTCCCCCCAGTAGATATAGTTTATTAGACTTGGCTAAAATTGAGAAGATTCTCATTATCAGTCATTCAAAGCAGAAGTTTTGCTTTGTGTTATGTTTTGAAAAGGGTTTTCATCTATAGCCCAGGCTGGCCTAGAACTTACTTTGTAGCCCAGGCTGGACTTGAGAGAGTCCTCCTTCGAGTGCCTACCCATCTGCCACACTTGCCTGGGGTTGCAAGGCCATGGTGCCCATGACAGTTGCTTCCTCTGGTCCTTCCTTTCCTGTGCTCATCGCTTTCCCGCCCTTCCCCTGTCTCCAGTTCTGATTCTGCTGCTCCTACTGTTTTTGCGGAGGAGAACAGTGGTCAAAGAGCCCCTGCTGCCTCCAGATGACGACACCCGGGACAATGTGTATTACTATGATGAAGAAGGAGGTGGAGAAGAGGACCAGGTGAGCTTTAAAGATGCAAAAGTCTTATTCATGGAGTGCCAGCCAGATACTGCTGTTTTAGTCAATCATCTCTACAACACTGCTATGGAGCCCAGAAGCCTCTGGTCTCAGTGATACACAAGAACTCAGGTGTCTTCCCCAGACAGTTGTGTTCTCTAGAGCATTTGTTAATTACACTGGAGCTCACAATGTGTGCAAATCAATGAGGACTCAGCTAAAGCAGGCAGAGTTTTGCTGAAAGGCCCTAAGCTGCACTTGTGTTCAGGTGTGCTGCATGGGAGCCTAATCTGGGTTCCAGTAGGCATGCATCACTTGCTGTCTTGTTACCTGAAGCTCCTCACATGACAGAGCCCATTGTTAACACGTAGTATACTACTTGTATCAGAACAGTCATTTCCTGTGACACATCATGCTTTCATTGTGAGTTATGGGACTCTTAATTTGGAAACTGCCATTTCATATGCTTTTGGGCATATGTTGGTAAATACCACTCAGAGGGTAGTTTTGGCTTTGTCCAATGGCACAGTCTGGGATTCCATGAAGCAAACATGTGCTGGCTTGTTTTTCACTCGTTGGCATGTTTCTGCCCTTCTCTCCAGGACTTTGACTTGAGTCAGTTGCACAGGGGCCTGGATGCCCGTCCTGAAGTGACTCGAAATGATGTGGCTCCTACCCTCCTGAGTATGCCCCAGTATCGTCCCCGCCCGGCCAATCCTGATGAAATCGGGAACTTCATTGATGAAGTAAGTAGGCTGAGTTGTGAACCAAGGCATATTGCGTCTCTTAACTCAGGAACAAAGGAGAAATACATTCCAAGGAGGAGAACTTTGGAATTCCTGCCTTACAGTGTCTCCTTGTCCAGATCCTTGAGACAAAACCAAGTTCTACTTGCAAAGCTCTAGTAGACCAGGAGTTACAATGTAGATTTAGTTTGGTTTCATGAATGGGTTTCCTGCAGCTGTTTGGGACCGAGTCTTGGGGAGCCTTGGACAATAGCTCTACATGTCAATAAAGCATCTTCTTAGCAAGCCTGAAGACCAGAGTGTGGATCCGAAGGAACAACATAAATGCTCAGCAGACATGGCAGTCTCCTTTTATTCTAGTGTCCAGATTAGATCATCCGGAACCAGCAAAGCTCCAGGTTCAGTTAAGGGACCTTGTCTCGGGAACATGGTGAAGGGCAATTGAAGATGACTCCTGATGTTGATGTCCTGATGAAGACCTGGGGCTTCACATGCATATGTGCACACACATGTAAACACAAATACATGGCATGCATACCATGCTTAAAATGTATTCCAGTTTACCTAAGGCCCATAAAAATAGCATCCATCATGTAACACACCCAAATGTTATTGTACATATCAGAAACATGATCAACTTAAGCTTAAGCAGATAGTAGAAGATGCATCTTGTGTGTGTGGATGGCTGGAGCCAGCAATCTAGTCTATTGCATATATAACACATAACTCTTCCACCTTTCTGCTCCATTATCTTGGTGTCTCAATTACTATTGCTGTGCTAAGACACTATGACCAAGACAACTTACAGAAGAAAGTAGAATGTGGGATTCCAGAGGGTTGGAGTCCATGACTATCTTGGTACAAGCATGATGTCAGCCAGACAGCTGAGGAGGAGGGAGGGAGGGAGGGAGAGAGAGAGAGAGAGAGAGAGAGAGAGAGAGAGAGAGAGAGAGAGAGAGAGCTCTATAGAAATGGCTGGTCTTTTAAAACCCCAGAGCCTGTTCTCAGTGGCATGCCTCCTCCAACAAGGCTATTCCTCCTAATCCTTCCAAACAGTTCTAACAGGGACCAAGTATTCAAAGACTGTATAACCATGACTGGCTTTGTACTTTCTTTGTAGACCAGGCTGGCCTTGAACTATGTAGCAGAGCATCTGAAGTTAGGGTTTCTATGGCTATAAAGACATCCCTCCAAACCCCTGGTTTTTGAGACAGATTGGGTTTGTAGCTTTGACTGTCCTAGAACTCCCTTTGTAGACCAAGGTGGTCTCAAGCTCACAGAGATCCACCTGCCTCGTCTCCCAGAGCAGGGATTAAAGGCATGCACCATCATACCCAGCCCTAGGTACTCTTAAAAGGGAAAACATTTAATTGGGAATAACTTACAGTTTAGAGGTTTAGTCCATTATCATCATGGTGGGATATGGTGGTCGTGGGCAGACATGTGCTGGAGGAGCTTAGAGTTCTACATCTGGATCCACAGAAGGTAGCAGAAGGAGTCTGTGTCCCACATTGGCCACAGCGAGAGTATAAGAGACTTGAAAGCCTGCCCCCACCCCCAACACACACAGTGACACACTTCCTCCAACAAGGCCACACCTACTAATAGACCCATTCCCTATGGGTCTTTGGGGGACATTTTCATTCAAGTCACCACACAGAAGATGACTTCAACTTCACCTTTCAGAATTATTATTTAACAGTGATAATTTGGCATCCATTTGAGGATCTTTCTGGCCTCTTTGTACTGGCTTGACCACTCGTATTGTTTTTAGCCTCGGTTCGTCATGATTGGTGGTATAGGATCTTTACTCTGGTTTCTGGGACTGCATCCTGACAGACAGCTGTCCATCTCTCTCTGCTGATATATAACTTATCCACCTGATTTAGGGAAAGGCATTCTGTGGCTTGTCCTTCTGTGTTGGTGTGTATGTCTGTACCTGGAAGGGGTTAACTACTCCCTGGTTCCCTCTTCATGTTTTGGGTGTTGCTTATCTCAGATGCCTAGTAATAACTATGGTGCTCTTCCCTTTAGAATCTGAAGGCAGCTGACAGCGACCCCACGGCACCCCCTTATGACTCTCTGTTGGTGTTTGACTACGAAGGAAGTGGTTCCGAAGCTGCTAGCCTGAGCTCACTTAACTCCTCCGATTCGGATCAGGACCAGGACTACAACTATCTGAATGAATGGGGCAACCGGTTCAAGAAGCTGGCTGATATGTATGGTGGTGGCGAGGACGACTAGGGGGCTGCAGAAGAGCCCCTGGGCAGAGCTAGGAGATGCAGAATAAGGTTGCCAGTGGTCTTGCAGTCTACTGTGTGTTAGGGAGGCTGTCACTTATTCTTGATTCTTAAAATCTGTTTTTTTTTTTTTTTTTTTTTTTTTTATAGTGTTGGGATTTGAACTTTGCCACTGAGTTACAGGCTCACCCTCTTTTTTATTTTGTTTTAATTCCTCTCCTCCTTTCTATGGATGTGGATGAATCTGGGACTTTACAGTGTGAGGTAGTATGAGCGGTCTTGACACTGAGCTATAGCCCCAGATCAAATTTTTTATTTCAAAATGACAATTTGAGCTTCAGAAAGGCTAGCCAGCCCTGGCAGTTTTCCTTTCAGAGACAGGGGAGGGATCTGCCCTATTTCTGTTTCATTGTTTATAGAAAATGATTTGTTTTTGTTTTTCAGCTAGGGATCTAGGTAAGCATCCTGCCCCAGAGTCACAGCCTCAAGCCCTTCACCCTACTCTAAATTTTTAAATTGTGTATTTTACCACATTTGTATTCTGTATTTTAATACTCAATGCTCCTGAAATCTGTTGTCCCGCCCAGGTGCTATGATGCAGAAATGATTGGGTCCTTTTATGGTGACAGACAGGCATTTTGGTCATAGGTGCAAGTGAAATGTATATTGTGTGTTTCAATGACCTTTCATGGTTTTCCTTCCTTGCATCCAGAGCACTCACCTGAAATGGGCATTCCTTGTTCAGAGTCACTGTCTTTTAGGTGAAAGCCTAGTGGGGTATGTTGCTTTGGTTCTCTATGGGGAGCTGTGACCAGAGCATATAGAAAGGTTTCAGGTACCACTTGGTTCTTATGTACCAGAGTGCTGTAGCACATACGCTGCTGAGCAGATGTGAGAGGCTGGCTCTGGGGCAGAGCGTGTGTCACTGAGCCTGGCCAGCTAGCACACTGATGGTGAGCTTGTACAGGTGGCTTGACCTCTTTCTCAGAAAATCTCTGGAAGAATAGGGGGAATCTCACCCTGTGTTTCCTGGCTGGGATGCTTTTCTATGTATTCCCAAAGCCCTGGAAACATGCCCTTCCAATGCCTGCCTTTGATGGCAGTTACAGAAAATGCTGGCTTAGTTGGACCTAGGTTGCCCAATTCTAAGGATGCATAGGAAACTGAGAATATTAGAAATCCATGCATTTTCTTGTAGAAGCAGGAAGATATCACTGTTCAGGGTGGGAGAAAGGGGATAGGGACCTTGATTCGAGTCTTTTCTTCTAATTCAAAATGCAAATCTCATCTTTTGATAACCACTGGAGAGTAGTTCATTGAAAGTGCTTTACTCTCAACTATTTCTGGGAAAGAAAACAATGACTGCAATCGCCCGTGAGAGCTGTTTATTTCTCTGTAGCTTTCATGTCTAATGTAGTCAGTGTAGTGTCACTTGTGTGTAGTTTGAGTGTATATGTGTGAGGGTGCTGATAATTTTGTATTTTGTGGGGAATGGAAAGGTAAACAATTGAAACTGTTCTAAGATACATTTTTATAAATTTTATTAAAAAGTTTTGTTAAACTGTTGTGAGGCTTGATTGATTTGACTCTGTCAGAATCCAAGTGAGACAAAAGGGCAGAGCCGAGAATCCCAGCACTCAGAGGCCGAGGTAGACAGACAGAGCTCTGAGAGTTCAGAGTGAGTTCCAGGATAGCAGGACTGTTTACATAGGGAAGCCTTCTCTCAAAAAACTAAAACCAGGGGGCTGAGAGATGGTCCGAGGTTAAGAGCACTGATTGTTCTTCCAGAGGTCCTGAGTTCAGTTCCCAGCACCAACATGGCGGCTCACAACCATCTGTGATGACATCTGGTACTTTTTTCTGTATACTGTATACATAATAAATAAATCTTAAAAAAAAAAAAAAAACTAAAACCAAAAAAGCATACCAAATAAATGAATGAATAAATAAATAAATAAATAAATAAATAAATAAATAAATAAATGAAGCGTGGAGGTGAGCTTTCAGCTGAAATAATTCTCCAAGCTTTTATTCTTTCTACTTGGGTCACTGCTCAGAGTCCCTATCTATGCTGCATGTAGTGAGACCAAGGTCAATGGCACAGAAAGAACATTTCTAATAGTAGGGGCAGTGATACTGAAAGAAGAAAGACGGTCTCCTGCTGAGAGACATCAATCCCCTTCCTCTGTCATCCCCCCACCCCCTAATTCCATGACATTAGGGATGGAGCTTAGGTCTTTGCACATGCTGGACAAGGGTCAACTACTTAGCTGCACCCCCAGCTTCTTCGTGCTTCTTATTCTTTTGTGCCATGATTTTAGTGAAGGAAACTGACCTCTACCACTTCCTTGTTTTACTTTGGGCAGTTTCCCTGAGCCTTGGTTCCTTCCTCTGCAAAAATGAATGCAAGTAATAGCTATGTGAGGAGAGTGCTGAGGCCTAAGTGGTAGACACACAAACAGAACACTGCAGGGACTGCTGACACTTAGGAAACTTTCATCTACTATTCATTTCTTGACCCACTTGTATAGTGAAATGCTTGCAGCTGCAATTTGGCATCAAAATTTAAGACAGAACATTGACCTCATAATGTGCCTTTACCTTGATAACTTGACAACACCCCTTGCCCCATACATACTTTTTTTTTTTGAGACAAGTAGCTCTGATTGGCCTTGAACTTTCTATCGAAGAACAGGCTCGTCTTGACTTCCTGGGCAATCCTGCTTGCTGAGCGCAACAACCTGTCTGTTCTTGCTAA
The DNA here is from genome assembly GCA_004025045.1 of Sigmodon hispidus. Lineage (NCBI taxonomy): Eukaryota > Metazoa > Chordata > Mammalia > Rodentia > Cricetidae > Sigmodon > Sigmodon hispidus. The sequence goes on from PVIH01000692.1 coordinate 69,207, forward strand.
ATATTTAACATCTTCAATCACTTTTAGTAATTCTCCCTGCAATGAACTTGTGCCTATCTTGAGGGAAAATTGTCTAGCAGCAAGGCCAGAAGGGAATGAATACAATGAAACAACATTATGGTAACTTTCAATTTGCCCACTTAAAGATGTCCATAGGGTCTAGAAGAAGAGATGGTGTAAAAGAGTCGGTTAGCACTCAGTAGGCATTTCCCCTGTGGCAAATATTGCTAGTGACAGCAGTAGCACTGTGAATGTGCTTTCACTTCAGAGCCTGGAAAAGGGATGGGTTTGGGTTGGAACCTAGAGGAGGCAGACGATGAGGACCTAACTGGCTCTGACGAACAAGTTAAACTTTTTCTTCTTTCCTCATTATTGTGACTACCTGTAGAGTGTTTCTGCTCCCCAAGACTTGTAGCTATTAATCTGGAAGAGCAGGAGTGAGCCATCCCATTGCACCTCAAGAACAGTCAAGGAGCATCTTACACAGAAGGTGTGAAGGGGAAGTGGCAATGGCAGAGGACCATGATTGGCTTTTGATATCTTTTTTTTCCCCCCCTCTTTCTACTTCAGCCTCCTGAGTGCAGTGATGGGCGTTTACTGGGGAGGGGCAGATATACTGAAGATTGTGTTCCCAGAAGCATTGTCCTAGGGCAGGAAGAGACCAGGAGAAGAGGAAGATGGATGGATGGGGCAACAATAGGCTGGGGTGGTGGTATACGAGTGTGTGTGTGTGTGTGTGTGTGTGTGTGTGTGTGTGTGTGTGTGTGAATTATTCCTTATGCCAACTAAAAATAACTAAAAAGAAAAAGCATTGTCCTGAGATTTTTTTAATATTTCACCAGGAATTATGGAGGTGAAAAACCTGTTGCTGATGATTATCTGAATCTCAAATTCTCTTTTCCATATAAACATGATGGGGGTATGGTTTTAGTATAAAATGAATTTTGTAGTAATGCACATACACACATACACACACACCTATACCAATGAGTATGTTTGTAACTATCACATTCACAGAGGATATGTGTGTGTGTTTACTTCAAATAAAAATGTATTTTAAATAAATTTTTTAAAAATTATTCTATAGTTATGGGTGTTTTGCCTGCATGCATGTCTGTGCACCACATATATGGCTGGTCCTCTTGGAGGCCAGCAGAGGATATTGAACCCCCTAGAACTGGAGTTATAGATGGCTGAGGCACCATGTAGATAGAAGAGTCCTCTACAAAAACAGCAAATACTCTAAACCACTGATCCGTCTCTGCAGCCCTGTGTATAATTATTTTTAAATACCACATAAGGAAATTTACATTCAGTTTAATATTTTTTAATATTGCTGCTTTTTGAGACAAGGTTCTGAACTTATAATCCTTTGATTTCAGCCTTCTTGAAGCTGGTATCATTGGTGTGACTTGTGGTTCTATGCACAACTGTGGCTGTTGTGTTACTGTGTTTCTGTACTTGAGCATTTTTATACTGAAATGCATATTATTTTACAAGAATCTATTTCTATCTTATCTTTTTGTTGTTGAAGTACTAAGAGTTGAACCCATGGTCTTATGCATACCCACTAAGTGCTCGATCCCCGGGCAAATTCCCAGCCCCTTTTTTATTATTTTTGAGACAGGGTCTCACTAAGATGCATAGGCTCATGTTGCATGAATTTTGGTTGCAGTAAGGAAACTCAGAGCCAGATATTGGGGAAAGGCTGGAATATCAAAGAGAGGAACAGACCACAGTCAAATCTCTCCCAGCTATCTTCCAGCTTCCTCAGCCTTGCTCCTTGTCCCTGCTACTAGATAATCTGTCTTCCTATGCTTGCCTTAAATTCTTTGCCCAGTTGTTTCATATCCAGATTAAGATTAAAAGTGTGGGCTACTAGGAAGATACCTGTCTCTGGAGTTATGGGATTAAAGGCATAGCACCACCATTGCCTGCTTGGGAGCCTGGAACTCCCTCTGTAAACCAGGCCTGGCCTCAAACTCAGATCTGCTGGGATTAAAGGTGTAGATCACCACTCCCAGTCTTTCCCCCATGCTGGGATTATCACTCTGGCCCTCCTGTATTGACTGTGGGTCAATATCTCGTCTCTGATAGTCCAGACTGGTTTTATTAAATATATAACATCACAGGCTGGCTTTGAACTTTTGATTCTCCTGTTATATAGCCACTATAGTAGCTGGGATTGGAGGCATGTTCAAGAAAAATGGTGTCCTTTTTTTGTTTTGTTCCTGAGACTGGCTTTGTACTTGTGAAGAGAGTAAACTTAGCTTAAGAAATGCCATTTTGTATTCTAGTAGCCAGAGATAAAATAGTGGGAGCTTGCCCAGTTCTAGGAGAGAATGAGCTGGCCACCTGGATGATCCAGGTGGGGTCCAAGACTAAAAGGAGTCTTCCATTTTAGAGAACTATGCAGAACTAAAGCGGACAGAGCCCTGAGAAAGAGTCCCTCACCCAGTTCCCAGAGACCATAGCTAGAAACTGCTGTTTACAGAGGACAGCATGACCTAAGTTCCAAATGCAGAATCCATAGCACCCTGACTCTTCTATCTGACCACCAAATGCTCTAGTCAAAATACACCACCATCATTCCTGGGCCAGCTGCACGTCCCAGGGTTTATGATGAGCTTCCCCCCCCCCCTCTATAGGAAACATTCCAGAACCAGAAAAGCTTGACCATATGGGACCCTGCACAAAACTAGCCCAAACATACCAGGAAGAAATAATAAAAATGATTTTCACCTTGGTACTAACCAGTCAAAAGCCTGACCCATTGTTACCAGGCACCCTCACCCTGGTTTCTGGAAAGCCCCTAGCACGAGCCAATTAGCTAATGGGTTCACGAGCTAGCTCATCTCTATCAATAAACCTTGCTCTTGCATTCCGATATGTCCTGTCTCTGGTGGTCTCTCCAGGGTCGAGACTTTGGGCAGAACACTTGCTATGTAGAAGAGGCTAGTCTCTGCTTCCAAGTACTAGGCTTAAAGATGGGTGACATCATGCTTGGCCTCTACTTTTTTCTTTCTTTCCTTCTCTCTCTTTCTTTTTGCATCAGAGTAAAACACACAGTATTTATTCATTTCTTTTCACCAGACAATTAAATTATCAGTTGTCAGGAGTTGCTTTTGGAGAATAATCAATGAATTCCTTCTCTGGGGTTGGATATTGAAACCAGGGTCCGTCACCCTGGGAATGAATGCATCAGTCTTTGAACTTCCAGCTCCTTTAACCGTAAATCAGTCTTTTCTGATTCAATCTGGAGGATAGCCAGTGTTTTTTCATAATTCTTTTCAGGACAATCATAGAAAGTTCGAGCAATCTATTTTGATATTGAATGCTTGTAATACTCCCAGTGTTCTGGGATGTAGCCTTCTTGGATTTCACCAATAAATAAGTTCCCCAGCGTTATGCCAATCATAACTGGAACCCCAGTCAACAAGATGTAGAATTTAAATAACCTTAAAAAGCGACTGCTGTGTTATGAAGAAGGCTTGATGACCAACAGTCTCTTTCCATGGTTTCCACTGTGCCGCACAGGAGCGACAGTTTTCGGAAAGCTCCTTAGAAAACTCCGAGTCTAGTGCCAGCATGGCGGACAGACAGCATTGTCAACGCAGCCAGCGAAGCCCGCTGCAGCAGGCTCATGGCCGCCAAGGCTACGTCTACTTTGTCTTTTCTACAGAGGTTAATTATTATTTTTTTTTAAGAAATATTTTTAATTGCTGGGCAGTGGTGGCTCATGCCTTTAATTCCAGCACTTGGGAGGCCGAAGCAGGCGAGTCTCAGTGAATTTGAGGGTAGCCTGGTCTATAAAGTGAGTTCCTGGATAACCAGGACTGTTATACAGAGAAACCCCGTCACAAAAAGCCAAAAAAAAAGTATATATATGTATTTATATACATATATATATAATATACACATATATTATATTCCCCGTAGGCCTCGGTTTACAGGCGTCCGACATAGGTCTTGGGAACTGAAATGAGTCCTCTGAAAGAACAACATATGAAACTGTATTTTGTTTCTCATTATGCTCAGAGGCATTAAAGAGACCAGATAAAGCCACAGGAAAGGGGCGTTCCCGGCACAGCAGGCCCCGCCCTAAGCATTGGGCACGCCTCCTGCCGCACTCAACATGGCGGCCGCGCTGGTCTGCCGTTCCTGAGCGCATCCGAGGAGGTGAGCTCCACTCCTATCATGGCGGCCCCGCAGCCGGCCGCGGCTGCGCCGAGCGGGGCTCTGGAGACGTGTGGTTTGGAGCCGATTGTGGAAGCGCTGAAGCTGCTGCTGAGCCCGGGAGGTGAGAGGGCTAATCTTGGCGCGAGGCTTGCCTTGAGGTCTGCTCTGGCTGCCTCAGCATGTTCCCGTCGGGGCCTCCCGCCATCTCTGTCCCACTCCTGGGAGCGTTTGGGCCTTGTCCAGTCTCATTTAAGACTAAAATCAGGAAAGCTCCCGCAGGGCGTGCGCCCAGGTCTGCTGGGCAGGCGCCTCACTGTTTGGTCCTGTCCCTCTGAAGCAGGCAGGGACGGTGGAGCCGCCTTCCGACTGGTGTAATGTGAGGGCTCAGCCGCTTGAGGGCTCCAGGCCTCGTGTGCTCGATGGAGGTTTGTATTAAATACCTAGTGACCAGAGATGTGTAGTGATCCTTAATCTTTTGTGTTGAGTTGATTCTTCCCATTTTAGAATTTGAAGGGACCGGGGCTGGAGAGATGGCTCAGCGCTTAAGAGCACCGTCTGCTCTTCCGGAGGACCCGGGTTCGATTTCCAGCACCCACGTGGCAGCTCACAACTGTCTGTAGTTCCAGTTCCAGGCAAAGACCAAGCCAAATAAATGGATAAATAAATAAATAAAGTTTTATATATATATAAAAAAAAAGAAATACAAAATGTACAGTTTGAGGAGAAAAGGAACACCAAGAAAAAATAAATAAATTAAAAAAAAAAAAAAAGAATTTGAAGGGACCTAAGGAATGGCGAGACCTTGCGCTGCCCTTTACTCATCCAATTTGTGGTGCCTTGACTTCTCTGACTCTCAAGTGCTGGTGTTAGTCAAGCATCGCCATTCACTCTTTTGTTTGTTTGTTTTGTTTTTCTTTTTTAGACTGGAGGTCCCTCTCAAGTTAAGGCTGCCCTGGAACTCATAGCCCAAATCATGTGGCCATGTTATTGGTGGACCATGGACCTATAGCTTAGTTTTGCTTAATCGCCATCTCAGACTAAGGCAAATTATTCAGGGTAGATGTTCTGATACTATCTGGGAATGTAGGGATGGGTGTAAGAAATAAGTCCCACTTATAAATACAGCATGTATGAGGGGTGTTGAATTATCAAGGTAAAGACACATGTAAGGTGAATGTTCTCAGTCCCAAATGTTGATCTTCAACTACAGCTGCAAGAATTTCACTATGCTGGTAAGAAAAGAAATGAATAATAAGTGAAGTAAGTGTCAGCAGTCCCTACAGTGTTCTGTTTGTGTGCCTACCATTTAGGCCTCAGTACTCTCCTAACTTACATTCATTTTTGCAGAGGAAGGAACCAAGGCTCAGGTACATTGGAAACTGCCCAAAGTAAAACAAGGAAGTGGTAGAGGTCAGTTTCCTTCACTAAAAACATGGCAGATATACCAATTGTCCCAAATTAAAAGTCAATGGAAGCTGGACAGTGGTGTCCCAGCATTCTGGAGGCAGAAGGAGGATCTCTGTGGGTTCAAGGCCAGCCTGGTTTACAGAGTGAGTTCTAGGACAGCTAGGGCTACACAGAGAATCTTATCTTGAAAAAAAAAAACAACAAAACAAAACAGAGTCAATGCTAAGATACAAATTCTATGATCATCATAAAACTTATGATTATGATCTCTATGAGTATGTGTGTATACCTATTTCTGTGTGTGTGTTTATGCACACCATTTGCATGCAGGAGCTGAAGTGGGTGTCAGATTAACTGGAACAGGGAATAGAGGCAGTTGTGAGCTGTCATGTGGGTGCTGTGACTTGAAACCTAGTCTTCTCAAGAGTAGAACTAGTCTTTTCCAGTGAAGCATCCAGATTTACACACACAGTAGTTACATATATAAATTTAAGGGAAAAACGATTTATTTTATTTTTAATTATATGTATGTGTGAGTATGTACATGTGAGTGCAGTTATGGAGAGGGACCAGAAGTGTCAGATTCCCCTGGAACTGGAGTTTACATGCACTGTGAGCCACCTGACATGGGTGCTGGGAGCTGAACTTTGGGTCTCTGCTTTAACTTGTTATTGGAGAGATCCTCTGTTCAACAACTGTAGTATTGGGTTGGTTTGATTTCTTTCTTTTTCTTTCTGTTTGAAATAGGGTTTCATGTACCCTAGACCCGCCACAAAACTTGATTTTGAGCTCATGTGATGAATTTAAGTTTCTGACTCTTTTGGCTCTGCCATCTAAATGCCATTACAGGCATGTACCATCACACCTGGTTTATGCAGTGCTGGGTAATCAAGCCTGCTGGGCAATCACTATACCAACTGAATTACATCTGTAGCACTGTTTGTTTATTTTTTTCCTTTCTAGATAGGTTTAGCACTGTAGCCCAGGCTGGCCTCAAACTAAAGACAATTCTAGTGCTGAAGCAGTGCTTTACATGCATGTGCCACTATTCCTGGCTCAAGAATAAGGTTAAATAAACAAAACTTAGAAGCAATTATTGGGGCTGGAGAGATGGCTCAGGGGTTAAGAGTACTGACTGTTCTTCTAGAGGACCTGAGTTCAATTCCCAGCATCCATATGGTGGCTTACAACCATCTATGATGACATCTGGTACCCTCTTCTGTATACTGCATACATAATAAATAAACCTTTTTTTTTTTTAAAAAAAAAAAAAGAAGCAATTATTACAAAAGACATATCCATCCCTTGTAGAAGGCCCCTTACAACCTCCGAGAATGTGGAGATGAGTTTTATACACATACTCATTTAGCTTAGGAGATTTTAAACATTCCTGAAAAAGGAATAAATGTATGCTAAAATCTTTCATTTTTTTTTTTAACTTTATTTATTTATTTATTTGCCTGGAACTGGAACTACAGACAGTTGTTAGCTGCCATGTGGGTGCTGGGAATTGAACCCAGGTCCTCTGGAAGAGCAGACGGTGCTCTTAACCACTGAGCCATCTCTCCAGCCCCCAAAATCTTTCATTTTTTTAAAGGTTTATTTTATTTTTATTTATGGGTATGTCTCTGTGTGTATATGCATGTGTGTGGGTGTGCATGGAGCCCAGAAGAGGGCATTAGATCCCTCGGAAATGGAGTTACATGAGGTTTTGGAGCTAGGAACCAAATTCTGGTTCTTGGAAAGAGCATTGAGTACCCTCAGTTGCTGAGCCTTATCTCCATTCTCCTAAAGTTATACTATGTTGTATATGTAGTTACTGTGTGTGTGTGAATCTGGATGCTTGTAGTAAGTAGTTTCTGGCCTGGCCTAACCCCAAGATCCAGACCATCTGTCCCAAATAGACTGCTCACAGCTGCTTAGTCCCAAATAATCACACAAAGTCTTATATATATATATATTTAAAGATTTATTTATTATGTATACAGTATACAGAAGAGGGTACCAGATGTCATCATAGATGGTTGTGAGCCACCATGTGGTTGCTGGGAATTGAACTCAGGACCTCTGGAAGAACAGTCTGGTGCTCTTAACCTCTGAGCCATCTCTCTTCAGCCCACAAAGTCTTATATTAATTATATGCTGCTTGGCCTATGGCTCAGGCATATTGCTAGCTAGCTCTTGTATCTTGACTGAACCCATTTCCATTAATCTGTCTTGCCACGTGGCCTGTGGCTTACCTTTGTTTCTTTTACATATTGGTTCTTGGTTGCTTGAATCGCATCTATCCTTAATTCTGCCCTTTTCCCCCTTTATCTATGCTTGGGTTTCCTGCCTACTTCTAAGATGCCTTCCCTTAGATCAAAACAGTTCCTTTATTAACCAGTGATATTCACAGCATACAGAAAGACATCCTATATCAGATGCTGTTTTTTTTTCCTTTTCCCTCCCTTTTTTCTTTTCATTGAAGTTATTTTTGTTTTGTTTTGAGACAGAGTTTCTTTGTGTAACCCTGGCTGTCCTGGAACTCTCTCTGTAGACCAAGCTGGCCTCAAACTAACAGAGATCTACCAAAGTAACAGAGATCTACCTCTGCCTCTAGAGAACTCAGATTAAAGGCCTGTGCCACTATCACCTTGATCACCTTGAAATGACTTTTTACTTTTTTGATTTTTTTTAAAGGTTTATTTATTTATCATGTATATGGTGTTCTGCCTGCATATATGCCTGCATGCCAGAAGAGAGGACCAGATCTCATTACAAATAGTTGAGAACAACCATGTGGTTTCTGGGAATTGAACTCAGGTCCTTTGAAAGAGCAGCCAGTGCTCCTAATCACTGGGCCATCTCTCTATCCCTGAAATGACTTTTTAAAGAGGTTTCATGTTGTTGCCCAGGATAGCCTGGAACTCTATGTAGTTCAGGCTGGATTCAAACTAGTGGCAACACTGCCTCAGTCTCCTGAGTACTGGGTTGCAGGTATGCTCCACTAAACTGACTTCTTTGTTTTGGTTTGGTTTGGTTCTGGGGATCTAACCCCCGGTCTGTGTTTATGTATATTCTACTAGTTTAGCTTACTACTGCAGTGTGTGTGTGTGTGTGTGTGTGTGTGTGTGTGTGTGTGTGTGTGTGTGTGTTTGAGACAGGGTCTAGCTATGTAGTGTTAGTGCCTGCTGTGTACAACAGGTTGGCCTCAGACTTTTGAGATTTGCCTGTTTCTGCCTCCCATGTTTTCGGATTGTGTGCCTGTGCCACTCATCTGGCTCTTATTTGGTAAGCTTGGTGAGAGTAGAGTTTTGGTTTTGTTTTGGTTTTTGGTTGGGTTTGGGGCAGGGTGTTATTCTTTAGCTAAAGGTAGTCTAGAATTTTCTGTGTAGACCACCAAGCTGGCAATCTTTCTGCCTCATCCTTTCAAGTGCTGCAGTAACAGATGTCTACCTCTAGTCTGCCTTGTAGTACATTTTAAAGAAAAAAATAACTGAGAAAGAACAGCATTATTTTACATGTTTAAACCTCTTTTTGTGTGTGATGCGGGAGATAAAACTTAGAACCTGACATATGTACTTCTGTACATCTCCAGCCACCACCTCCCCTCCATGTGTGTGTGTGTTTGTGTGTGTGTGTGTGTGTCCAACTTGACACAAGCTAAAAGGGAACCTCAAATGAGAAAATGCCTCCTCCATCAGATTGGCCTGTAGGCTTGTCTATGGAGTCTATTCTTCATTAATAATTGATGTGGGAGGGCCCAGCACACTGTGGACAGTGCCAACCCTGGGCAGGTGGTCCATGATTGTATAAAAATCAAGGTGACCAAGCCATGGGGAGTACACCAGTAAGCAGCATTTCTTCATGGATTCTGCTTCAGTTCCTGACATGAGGCCTTGCCTTAGCTATTACAGAAATTCTAGGAATTACCAGAATTATTTATAAATTCTTTTTTTTAAAAAGATTTATTTATTATGTATACAACATTCTGCCTCCACTGTGCCTGTGTGCCAGAAGAGGGCATCAGATCTCTAGATGGTTGTAAGCCACCATGTGGTTGCTGGGAATTGAACTCAGGTCCTCTGGAAGAACAGTCAGTGCTCTTAACCTCTGAGCCATCTCTCCAGCCCATTATTAAGAAATTCTACAGGGAAATTAACTCACAGATATAGGACAAGACAAATTCAGTTGCAAAGTCCTTGGAAGGCTGGGGAGTGATCCAATGCCGTTTCACTATGTTTGACTGTCCAGGTATGTAAGAGAAAAGGAGGCTGCCTATGTATATTCCGGATCTGAAGCTGCCTCAAAGCCTAGGGACTGGTACCTAAAGGTCGTAGGTAGAATGGTTCCCCAGATCATAAACTACCCAAAAAGCCTCTCCCTAGGAGATTGTATCCCAGGGCCAAGTTGGAAGGAGATGCCTTCTGTACTATGTCTCCTCCTTTGTCTAAGAAAGTTCTAAACCTAATACAAAACTATATACAATAAGAACAATTATCAAGTATTGTCTAGGAGAAATAAGGGTAATAACATAAACAAAACAGAACTACAACCACCAAGGACAACATCAAGCAAGAAACACATGAGATGTTCAGAATATAGGTAAATGGCAAGATACAGAGATTACTCCTGAATTATCTAAATCTAGTGCCTAATATGTTCAAGAGGATTGCAACTGTAACTAGTCTTCAACCTGAGAAAGAAAATAATATTGCTTGAGTAAGCAAGAAATATGAAGAAACAGCTTCCAAGAAATGCAAGAAATGACAAAGACAGTTGGCTGCCTGGACAATCACCCAATACTTCTATGCAGTGCTGGGGCATCCACCTAGGCTAAGGCCTAGAATATCTGACAGACCATTTTCAGAAGCAGAAGACTGTCTTACCTTGTCTTGGCGGGGTTCACCAGTCGCTTTTCTTTGTGACTTGTTCATCCAGATTGGACAGCATACTTACTGTTAACTGTTATGCCTACATGTAAGAATTTCCACCAGGGAGGCTGAACACGTTGTTATGAGTGGGGATTTTATTGCTACCTACAGAGAATGAGAACCGGGGTTGATCACCTAGCTCTGCACAGCAGAAGGGGGTAAGAGACCGTTGTTGGTTTTGCGCATGAGAAGAGACACAATTTACACTATCAAGGCCACACGACGGTTTATTTAAGAGAGTTCCCAGGCAGGTACAGAAGCAGAGAAGCAGGACAGGAGGAGAGAGCGACCAAAACATGGCTTCTCTTTTTTTTTTTTTTTAAACTTTATTTATTTATTTTATTTATTTGCCTTGGTGTTTGCCTGGAACTGGAACTACAGACAGTTGTTAGCTGCCATGTGGGTGCTGGGAATCGAACCCCGGTCCTCTGGAAGAGCAGACGGCGCTCTTAACCGCTGAGCCATCTCTCCAGCCCCCATGGCTTCTCTTTTTAAGAGAAGGGGTGTGCATGGGTTTACATAGTCACATTTAGGGGCATGCCTTCATATGTGTCTAGGAGGTGCTTTTGTACACAGTGCTGCATGGGTTTACGTAGCCATACCCGGGGCGTGCCTCTGTATGAGGTGCTTCCCACTGGAGCCACGTTGAGTGCCAAAAATACTTACAACTGTTGCTCTAACGGGCAGGGGTTTTTAAAGAAAAACCTACGTAATCAAAATGCGACACACCTTGATGTTCCAGGATTGGGCAAAGGGGTAAGGTGCAGCAGCTATTGGAGTTTTCTGGTGCAAATCCAACCTTTGAATTCATTGGCTGCTGCGGAAGTTCACTCACAGACCTGGGCCATGCCCCCAAATGAATCTGGGTCCTTACATCACTAGTCAAGGCAGCGGCAGTTCTTTACCCAACAGGCCATTACAGCCAAGAAGAAGACAAACTCCATATGGAGTGTCTTCAATGGCCAGCATCCTCTTGACAGTAGATTGGTGCTGCCAGGAGCAATTGCATCTCATGTCAGCAGAATTCTAAGCTATTAAAGCTGCATTTTTTTAGGTCTACGAAGTATTTAAAGATAACCTATCCATCTGGCATATGTCATTGTATATCTAGAAAACCTAACTAATACGACTGTAAATATGATAAGCATGGGTAATTCTTATCAATGTAGATAACAAAGACTAAAGCTTCACATATGAAAATAAAGTTTGTAAACAGATGTACAGTATAATGACAATGTCCTCAAATACAAATATCTTAATCAGAAATGTATAGTGCATATTGACAATATTCTTAATATGTATCAATATACAGAATATCCTAAACAGAGGTAAAACATACATATAGTATGACAAATGTGATTTTACATTTATATCAATATACAAATAATTTAAATAGAAGTAGGAGCAAATGCACACATTATGACAAATATAGATTTGAATTTGTATCAATATACAAATACATCTTAAACAGAAATAGAAAAATAATTTACATTTGTATTAATATACCAGCAGTGAAAATTATCTGAAACTGATAATTTGCTTAGTTTACAAATATATTCAATAATCTACCTTAATCTCCTATCCTATCCTATCCGTTCTCTTTTTTCTTTTCCAAAGGAGATTCCTGAATCTAACTTTATTGTCCTGCCTAATATAACTTATAGCCAACCCCAACATGGTCATTATCCATAACCCTGAGAAAATAAAACCTGTGGGGAGAGGGATCGTTGTTTTTCTTTTTTCTTTTTTAAATTCTTTTTTCTTTCTTTCTTTATTTAATTGTCTTGGTGTTTGCCTGGAACTGGAACTACAGATAGTTGCTAGCTGCCATGTGGTTGCTGGGAAACGAACCCAGGTCCTCTGGAAGAGCAGACGGTGCTCTTAACCGCTGAGCTATCTCTCCAGCCCCCCGTTGTTTTTCTTAAAATTGCTTCCTGCTTCTAGGAGAGGGAACACCACCGTATATTTGTGGGGTCCTGTTAAGTCTCAGAACCAGTTGTAACATTTGTAGCTAGTCTCAGAGTACTGGGTAAGGCTTATCTGAAGTTCTGGTTAGTGGTGTAATATGATGGATAATCTTAGTAAGCCACCTTGGAACTGTCCTGAACAGTTTGTAGTCCAAAGCTGATCTGTTTATTGGTAGTGTTTATAGACTCAATGGCATCATTATAAACCAGGTAGAATTGTTGTTGTGGGGCCTCATCTTCCTTCTAGAGATTTCAGAGATCGCTGTAGAAAATGTATTGTTTATTGTGGAAAACTTAAACATTATGAATGTTAAAATGGAAAGTTTAAATTTTAGGGTAACACTATATCCAAAGGCAGGTTCCAGAGAGTCAAGAATAAGTATTGGGAGAAGTAGAATTTTGACAACAATAGTCCCAGATTTTTGGTTTCTTCTGTCCTATACCAGGTGGGTCTTCTGATATGAGACACAATCTCTTAATTTTTTTCTTTTAAACAATATGCTTGGATTTAGAGGAGAAAGCCACACTCCAACTCCAAAGCCATCTTGATTTAATTGAGTTGGGACCACAAATATATTTAGAGATAAAGAGATAGACGATGTAAGGCCATGAGATTTTACCCTGTAAAATATGTTAGTCCCAGTAGGCCTGATTATTCTTTGCTTGTAGATTTTTTTTTTTTTTTGATAGCCTTCATTTCTTCTTTAGCCCTCTAGATGTCCAAGGTCTTTTGAAGGTATGTATTTCTATTTTTCTGTAAACACAAAAACAGAACCCCGCCCCAACCCTTGTTAGGTGCATTTTCTGTATAACTTGTAGAATTGCCATATCAGTGGATGAATCATCATTTTTGCTCATCAATTGAATTTTGATGGTGTTTGTAGCTTTTCTTCTCCTGTGGAAACAAAGCTAACCCACTTGCCCAGCTTAGTACACATCCCGTTTTCCATTCTGAAGACAACATATTCTTGAAGTAGACAGGCTGATTTAGCTTAGAAGTTTTTTCTGTTATCCAATGTCTCTCCACAGCTGTTGTTCCTTTCTCATTAGTTTTTAAAAAAATAAAATAAAAATCAAGGTTAATGAGGCATTATGCTATCTGTCTTTTAGTTTCCCTTTTTTGTTTATAAAGCATTTCTTTTAAGGTGTAATTAGATCTTTCAACAACCACTTGTCCTGTAGAATTATGTGGTGTACCTGTAATATGCCTTATATTATAATATGCAAAAATTGTTTCGTTTTATAATAAATAGTAGAGCATTATTAGTCTTAATTTTTATAGGTATATGTATCCCAAGGCTGAAGTGGAAAGGTATGTGTTCACCACTACACTTGGCATCCCTAGATGATGGACTCTAACCTGTAAGCCAAAGAAACCCTTTCCTCCCCAAATTGCCTTTGGTCATGGTGTTTATCACAGCAACAAAAGCAAACTAGGACAGCTATTATATTTGTCTTTGCAGAGTTCTCGGCAGCCAGGTTTTCTTATGCTACATTTTAGGAACTGCTTTAGTATCAGGCATGGCGCTCGTCTCTACTCCCAGCACTCAGGAGGCAGAGGCCAGGCCAGGCCAGGCTACATAGCAAGAATGGTTCAAAACCAAGCTGGGGTTTTGGGGAAGAAGGTGGTGTTTGCTGCTAAAGAAAAAGAGCCAGCATTTTCAGGTATTTAATTTCATCACTGTTACCAGTAGAGGGCAGAGCAGACTGGTGTATCACAAGGCTCTGGCAGAACTTCGGCCAGCTCTTGCTTTAAATCACCACCTTTGTACTTCTCACTGGCCGCAGAAATCATATACTATAGGGAGTCATGGAGAAATTGGTTGCTGACCTGAATAGTTACTGGCTACAAACTCACATTTTTCTGTTTAGGTGTGGATTTGCTGAAAGAACCATATTTTAATGCTAGTGGGCCAGCATACTGGCCTGGTCAGCCCTAATTTTATAACTTTTTTTTTTTAATATTTTAACTTTATTTATTTATTTATTTATTTGCCTTGGTGTTTGCCTGGAACTGGAACTACAGACAGTTGTTAGCTGCCATGTGGGTGCTGGGAATCGAACCCGGGTCCTCTGGAAGAGCAGACAGTGCTCTTAACCGTTGAGCCATCTCTCCAGCCCCTAATTTTATAACTTTTAAATAATTTTTTATGTATAGGTGCTGAGATTACAGGTAAAACTGCTGCATTCAGCTTCCCCCCGCCCCCCCTTTTAAGACAAGGTTCTGTGGTAGTCCTGGCTATCCTGGAACTCCCTCTGATCTGCCTGCCTCTGCCAGCCCCTAGATTTTTTTATTTTTAGGTTTGAGGTTCATTGGCAGAAGAGTTGTAAGGGCATAGGTTGATCCTCAGCACCACAAAAAAAGAACTTTCCAGCTGCCTGACAGTCTCCTACTTATTACCCCAATTTTCCCCTTTCTCTGGCCATCTGGCCGGAGTGGGATTATGTTCCAGATAGAAGGCAGTGCCATTTGTTTTCTTTGTTCATTATTTCCCCTTTTTTCTTCTTCAAAAGGATCAGGCTCATGTTCACTACAGAACACAAAACATGATGTCTTGCTGGAGACTCTAAAATCTAACCTGTCTGCCTTGGAAGCCAAGTTTCTGAAGGACACTCAGTGGAAGAAGCTTAAAGTCCTGAGGGATGACATTGCTGATAAGGCCAAGTGGCTGCAGAACTCTGAGGATATCACTTGGAGATTCACCTCTCAAACTTTGTTGCTGCTGTTGTGTTTGAAGGAAACCATGGCCCGCCTTGTAGCTGATTTCAGTCCAGGTACACCCAACCCCAGGACTCCGGAAGCTGCTCCTGCCCTCAGTCCAGATACGCTTAGCATTTCTCAACAGAAGACTGTCCAGTCAGTTTTGCAGTTTGTAGTCACTTTGGGTCTCTGCCCTTACCTCATGCCTGGTGTGGGAGTCCCTCTGAGATACAGGACTGAGTTTGGAGCTGTTGTTGAAGATGTAGTATGTCTGGAGGCTGCCCCCCATGCCACCCGGAGACTGTACACCTGCTGCAGGGTCCTCCTAGATCTGGCTCAACATGCATCTCTTGGGAGCTTGATTTTCTGCCGCCATTTTGGAGATATTGCAGCAGGTCTGTGTCAGCTGGGGTTCTGCCCAATCAAAAGAAAATCACCAGCACTGGAGAAAGAGGTAAATGTACAGAGAAGGGTAGGGTAGGGAATGGGAGAATGAATATAAATGATAGTGTGTATATTGTGTAAGGTCCTAAATGCATTTCTTAGTTCTTTAGAAAGAGCTAATTGAAAGACTCAGAATCCCCCCTCCCCAGGGATTTCTCTGTGTAGCCCTGGCTGTCCTGGAACTCCCTTTGTAGACCAGGCTGGCCTTGAACCCAGAGATCTATCTATCTCTGCCTCCTGAGTGCTGGGATTAAAGGTTTGTGCTACCTAGCTGGGTTAACATCTAGAGTTTCTAATGCCAAAGCCTACCCAGAGTGTAATCTTTTGGGAGAGGGGTATTGAAAACCTTGAGAGGTCATTTTACTATTTCACCTGTTCCTTGTCATTTTATGGGATAACTATTTCAGGCTATTTCTTTAAATATCTATTTCCTTTTTTATTTAACTTATCTTTAATTTATGTGTATAGTGTGTGTCTGTGAGTGAGTATGCCACTTGTGTGCAGATAACCTTGCATCCCTTAGGAGCTCTATTAGAGGTTATCATGAGCCACCGAGATGCTGGGATGTTGGTGCTGGGATCCAGACTAGATTGTTTAGAAGAGCAGCAAGAACTCTTAATTGCTGAGCCATCTCTCCAGCCCTTTTATAAAATGAATATACTAATGTAAACCTTGGAAGGTGGTCGTTAGGATAATGATAATGTATATGAAGTACCTAATCCAGTTCCCACCAGTGCTAATTCAGAAACAGTTTCTTCCACTGAGCACCCTTCAGAAACTTGGCCTTCTTTCTCAGCTAACATTGTACTAGTTAGCTACAGCTGTCAGCTTGATACAACCCAGTGTCATTTAAGAGAGTCTCAATTCAAGGTTCCCTGGGTAAGATTGGCTCCTGGTCATGTCTGTGAGGAATTGTCTTGATTGATGTGGATGACCCAGTGCATTGTGGGCTGTGCCATCACTGGGCAGGTGGTCCTCGGCTGTATACAAAAGCTAGCTGAGCAGAGAACCAGAGAGCTAGCCAGTAAACACATTCCTCCATGGTGTCTGCTTTAGTTCCTGCCCTGACTTTCCTCAGTGATGAGCAGTGACCTGGAAACATAAGCCAAATTAGCTCTTTTCTTCCCAACTTGTTTTTTCGTCAATGTTTGTCAAGTAAGAAAAAGCAAACTAGAATACACATAGTCTTTCTCCTCATATAACTTACACAATAATTGAGGACATAAGATTTACAGATAGGACACAATTGTGTCTTCCCTTAGTGGACCAGTCTCGGGAGCCTATGTAGAGAAGCTGATGTTAAAATATAAATGGATCAAAGAATCACACAGGGTGAGTCGATGTCCCAGCGCTACCTCATTGTGTTGTCACTTCTCTTACACCTACTGGATCACTCTTGTGCTTACTCCTTTGTGTTCCTTATTTAGCACAGCAATAATAACTGTAACAGACCACTTCCCAAGTAGTTATCTAAAAGCCATTAGTCCAAGCAGTGTCATTAAACAGAGACTTGCTCTTTACTTCAGGGTAATGCACATTGCCAGAACCAGCAGTGCCTAAAGCCTGAGGTCGGGGTCTTAGTATTGTTTTTGAGGCCTTTCAGTGTCTCAAGGGTCTCAGGCAGAACAGAGAAAAAAGGCAAACATACTGAAAGAACTCAAGTATGAAGGCTGGCTCAGGGGTTGTCAGGGATTCTCCATGTTTGTTCATTGTGAAGCTGCTCTGCATAGCACCCAAATCTCAGTGTGTTACATGGTAATCAGTGGGCAGGACCCTGACGGACCTGAAGGGATGGTACTGTTGGACATAAGAGTATCCAAAGTAGCTTTCATTCCTCTTTGACAGTTAAGTTCTGAATGTATGAAAAAAGTTATCAGAGTAAGAGGTGAAAAATTAAAATATGAGGGTGGCAAAATGGCTCATTGGGTAGGGATGTTTACTGTGTACACCTGGTGACCTGAATTGAATCCCCAGAACCCACATAAAGTTGTAGGGAGAGAACCAATGACAATGAAATAAAATACCACTACTGTTGTTCATAATGATAAAGGTCGAGGGGATCTCTCCCCCCTTCTCTTTGTTTTCTGAGATGGGGTTTCTCTGTGAATCCCTGGCTGTCCTGGAACTCATTCTGTAGACCAGGCTAGCCTTGAACTCAGATCTTCTTGCCTCTGCTTCTCTAGCTCTGGGATTAAAGGTGTGAACACCACCACCACCTGGCTAGTTTTGCTGGTGAGGAGAGATCTCTTAAATAAAGATGGAGTTCTATGAGGCAAGACAGTGGAGACTGCTCATCAAGTCTCAGCCTCTCTGCTCCATAGCAGGGGATATACGTCTGCTCTGTCTCACTCCCACAGAGAGGAAAGCAGGCTGAGCAGCAGGTGCTCATTGGACAGCAAGCAGGTGTATTCCACAGTCACCAGCAGGTAAGCACATTTCCTGTCCACAAAAGAATGGGTGAGAGATGGAGAGAGGGCCAGGAGTATTTGTAGGAGCACAACCTCCTCCATGTAGAAGGGACTAAGAGGAAACCACTTTCTCTCTTCCCTCTCGAGCTTTAGTGACGTTACCTTATGCTCTCTGCCTGGTCTATATTCCACTAAAGCCAAATGCACATTTCTTTTAGGTTTTGACAGAAGAGGAAAGAACTCTATCAAGGGAGGCCTTGAGAGACATTTTGGATCAAATTTATCAACCATTAGCTGTCCGGGAATTACTTATGCTCCAGGGAGGACCACCCCAGGTATTTGGACCTCAGAACTTGGTGGGGGTTGATGTGTGATGCTGTCTGCTTTGCCTGGAAAGTTAGCTGGCTAGTTAGTTTCCTATCAAATCATCTAGTTGAGCCTTGTTTTTTTTTTTTTTTTTAAGATTTATTTATCGTGTACACAGTGTTCTGCCTGCATGTATGCCTGCAGGCCAGAAGAGGGCAACAGATTTCATTATGAATGGCTGTGAACTACCATGTGGTTTCTGGGAATTGAACTCAGGGGCCTCTGGAAAGAGCAACCAGTGCTCTTAACCTCTGAGCCATCTCTCCAGCCCCAAGCCTTGGTTCTTTAATAATAATAATAATAATAATAATAATAATATTATTATCATTTTGTAGATAGATTTTACTATGTAGCCCTGATTGTCCTGGAATTCTCACAGCCATCTGCTTGCCTTTGCTTTCCAAATGATAGAATTAAAGGCATGTACCACACAACACATGGACTATATTTTGCAGATTTTTTTTATTGTTATTACTTGTATGAGTGTTTTGCTTGCATGTGTGTCTGTACACCATGTGTGTCCGGTGCTCATAGGGACCAGAAGAAGGTGTTGGATCTCCTGCAGTTAAACTGGTTAAAGGTGGTTGTGAAGCACCATGTGGGTGTTAGGAATCAAACCTGGGTCCTTTGGAAGAGTGGCCAGTGCTCTGAACTGCTAAGCCTCTCTCCAGACCCTCATAGTGTAATCCAGGTTGGTCTTAAACCCATACTGCTTTAGCCTCCCACGTGTAGAGGTTGCAGGAATAAGCCACTATGCTCTGCTCTTATTTTATCTTTTAGATAATTAAGTGGTATTTATAAAATAAAGTGACATTAACTTACAGGATAATTTAAAAAACCTTTTTGTTAATGGAATGATGGATACTTTCCCAAAATTATGATTACTTTTTAAAGGCTATGCCAATTTAATGTGAACACAAACACACAGAAGTAGTCACATATATTTTTTATTTTATTTTATTTTTTTTTGAGACAGGTCTTTTATGTAGCCCAGATTAATTTTGAACTTGTGATCTTTCTGCCTTCTAGCTCCTGAGTTCTAGAATTCTAAATGTGCATGCAATGTATGCCCCATAGAATTATAAACATGCATATATTTTTTTTTGTTTTTAATTAAAAAATATTTATTTTATTTGTTGAATGTGGATGTTTTGCTTGTACGTGCACCATGTGTTTCCTGGTGTCTGCAGAGGTTAGAAAAAGAGTTTGGATTCCCTGGAACTAGAGTTTTAGATGGTTATGAGCCACCATGCACATGCTGAAAATTGAACCTGGGTCCTCTGCTAAGAGTAGCCAATGCTTCTAGCCATATATTTGCTTTGAGACAGTCTCATTCTATAGCTCAGGCTAGTTACCCACTCTGTAGCACAGGCTGGCCTTAAACTAGTGGCTCTCCTTTTGCCTCTGCGTCCCAGGTGCCAGGAGCCACTCTGTCTAGCTTTGCATCTTTTTATTTTGTGATACTAGAGATAGAACCCAGGACTTGTACATGTTAGGTAAACAGTCTATGCTGGACGGTGGTGATGCACATCTTTTATCCCAGCACTTGGGAGGCAGAGGCAGGTGGATCTCTGAATTTGAGACCAGCAAGTGACAGGACAGCCAGGACTACACAGAGAAACCCTCAAAACAAACAAGCAACAAACAAAACTCGTCTACCACTGAGTTATATCCTCAGCTTCTGTATTAAGTTTTCTTTAGTTATTTGTGTTAGGGAAGAGTTTACATGCCATCTCATGGATGCCATAGGGTGCATGTGAAGGGAGGTACTGCAGCAGCTAGCTGGAGTCAGTACTTCTTACCTTGTGGGTTCTGGGAATTAAACTCAGGTCATTAGGCTTCGTGGTAAGTGCCTTTACCCATTATTCATCTTTTTGATCTTTTTGAGTTTTTTTTTTTTTTTTTTTTTTTTTAACTAACATCTGGCTATCGGACAATATATTTTTGACAGAAATATTTGGGCACCTTATATTTTAAATGAAATAATTTGAGCTCAAGAAATTTAAACTAGAGCTGTTACTATTTCTAGCACCTTTGTTTGAAAACATTCTACTATATGTTGTTGGCATAATGATAGCTTTTTTTTTTTTTCCTTTGCGAGAGGTTTGATAACTTACCAGGCTGATTTTGATTTAGGTCTGTAGGGCTTTGAACAGGCTTTGAACTTGGGAATCCACCTGCTTTAGCTTCCCAGGTAGCTAGGATTCTAGGCCTGCACCATTAGGCCAGCTTAGTTTATTTTTTTTCTCAAAAATAATTATTGGAGATACTGAGAATGGTGATGCACACCTTTAATCCCAGCACTTAGGAAGCGGAGGCTGTCAGATCTCTGTATCTCTGTAAATTCAAGGCCAGCCTGGTCTAAAGTGAGTTTCTGGCTAGCTAGGGCTACACAGAGAAACCTTGTCTCAAGGGAAAAAAATATTGATGTCAGGCATAGTGATGAACACCTTTAATCCCACTTTGGAGGCAGAGACAGATCTCTGAAATTGAGACCCTCTTTGTCTGTCTAGCAAGTTCCAGGTCAGCCAGGGGTTCTTAGTGAGACCTTGTTTCAAAAAAAAAAAAAAAAGAAAGAAAGGAAGGAAGGAAGGAAGGAAGGAAAGGAAAGAAAGGAAAGGAAAGAAAAAAGGCAAAAACAATGATTGGGGCTAGAGAGATGGTTTGTCAGTTAAGAACATTTGCTGCTTAAGTTTGGATCCCAGTGCCCATATCAGGCAGCTCACAAATGCCTATAACTTTAGTTCCAAGGGAGAGAGAGAATAAACAAACCAAAAATGTAATGCTGGGGAAGGTTCTGTAAAAGAGAATGTTCTTGTTTATTTAGAAAGGAAAACAGACTGGAGAGAACTAGCCTACCATTCACAGGTCCTGGGTTCATTTCTCTCTGTCTCTGTCTCTCTCTGTGGGTGTGATCAGACTTAGGTCCTTACATATACTAAACATGATCCATCATTGAGCTATCCTCAACACAAAAATAAAAGAAACCAGTGTTTTCATACTGTATGTTCCATTGATGTTCAGTTTATCACCCCCCCTTTGTCAGTCCTGTACAGATGTGAAGACACAGCTTAGGTGTCAGGCACCAGCTTGGCTCCGGCGTCTATGTGGACAACTGCTCTCTGAAAGGTTGATGAGACCCAACGGTGTTCAGGCAGTAGTCCGGGGCATTTTGGAAGGAGCAGGTGGTAAGAAATAACATGTTTCTCTTACTTTGGTATCTATTTTCTTTTGAATTAGAGTCTGGTGAATTGCTGGCCTTTGCCTTTAAATCTCATAGAGTGCAGAGATATAGCTTGATCTAGTCTTCGTACCTAGCATTTGCAGGCACTGAGCTCAACCCCAGTAGATTTTCTCAAAGGCATACAGATTGGAGGGCTGCTCTAAGGATAATAGGACCCAAGTCAGGTGTGTTGGTGCATGCTATGACCTCAACACTCAGGAGTATTGAGAACTAGAGCTGGTCTAGAGCCAACTTGGTCTACATGCTATATAGTGAGTTCCTGTCTCAAAACAATAAAGTAAAGGTCCTGAAGAGATGGGTCAGTGGTTAAAAGCACCAGCTGTTCTTGTCCAGAATGTGGAGTCAGCTCCCAGCATCCTCATGGTTGTTTATAACTTCACCAGTTCAAGAGGATCCAATGTCCTCTTCTAGCCTCTTCAGTACACATACATCATGCAAGCAAAATAGTCATACAAATGATATAAAAATGAGTAAATTGGAGTTGGGGGTTTAGCTCAGTGGAAGAGCATTTGCCTAGCAAGTGCAAGGCCCTGGGTTCGGGCCTCAGCTCCAGAAAAAAAAAAAAAAAGTAAATCTTTGAAAAAACCAACTTTAATCCATATTTCCTTTCTGCCTTAACTTAAAAAAAAAAAAAAAATTGCTTCCTAGGTCTTCTTGACTTAAATTTGTGGCATGTCTTACCACATCTGGCCTTTTTTTTTTCTTTAAAGACAGGTGATCTGACTACCCTGAAACTTGCTTTGTAGACCAGTTTGACCTCAAGCTTGCATATAGTCTTGTGTCAGTTTCCCAAAGAGATCACAGGCATGCACTGCTACACCAGCTCAGAATTTCTGTTTTTTTTTTTTTTTGATGATTTATTTATTTTTATTTCATGTGCATTGGTAGTTTGCTTGCATATATGTCTGTGTGAAGGTCTTGGATGTTCTAGAAGTGGAGAGACAGGTGTGAGCTGCCATGTGGGTGCTGGGAATCAAACCCTGGTCCTCTGAAAGAGCATTCAGTGCTCTTAACCACTGAGCCATCTCTCTAGCCCCACCAGCTCAGAATTTCTTAAAGGAAATAGTTTTGGTGAGAGGTGGAAGAGATTAAGAGAGAGTAATGGGAACATTTTGATCAAAGAAAATTTTATATATTTATGAAATTATAAAAGAATAAATAAAATGTTAAAAAAATAATGTTTTCAGTAGAGAAAAAGAAACATTTCTTATCCCAGATTTTAAGGCAGAGTCTTCACATACCCTTTATGTAGGGATAGCTATGAGCATATGTCTCTTTGCATGTAACAGCAGGTGCTGCTGGTGGGAGTGATGCCGAGGCCACAGCTGCTGACTGGAAGAAATGTGACTCAATTGCAAGGATTCTGGCCTCCTGTCCCCAGCAGTCTCTTTCTCCAGAGAGCTACTACAGGGACATTTGCCCACAGGTAAATCATCTTATAACTGTTGATCCATCAAGCATTATCTTTTAATTTACATACAGAGCAGTCAATATTCTAAAAGTGAAGGAAGAGTGATATAGTACTTTATTTTGCTGTTTAGTGAGTGACTGACTCTCTTTTTATGTTGTTTGTTTGAGACAGGGTTGCTGGAGTCTAGACTGGCCCAGAACTCAGTATACAACCCAGGTTGGCAGTGAGCCTCCTGTCTTAGCCTCCCTAGTGCTGGGGTTAGTTGTGAGCCACTGTGCTTGGTGGGGACCAGCACCACTTCCTCCTCCTCCTCCCCTCCCCCCCACACACATGCAAGCATGTACCCATGCCCACCCATCTATCAACTAGAGCTAGAGCTGTAGGTATTTGTTGGTTTGTTGTCAGCTTGACAGAAATCAGAATCCCCTGAGAAGAGGAAACCTCAGCCGAGGAATTGCCTCCATCAGACTGGCTTGTGGGGATATCTGGGGGTGGGGTTGGGGGCTTCTTGATTAATATTTGCTATGGAAGGGCCAGCTCACTGTGAGTGGTGCTACTCCTGAGGAGGTGATTATCAGTTGTATAAGAGAGCAGACAGAGCAAGCCATGGGGAGCAAACTGTAATAGGAATTCTCCTTCCTCCATGATTTCTGTTTCAGTTCTTGACTTGACTTCCCTTTATGGTGGATAGATTATGTCACCTGTAAGCTATAATAAACCCCTTCCTTCCACAAGTTGATCTTGGTCAGAGTCTTACAATGGCGACAGAATTCAAACTAAAACAAGGCAGTTGTGAGCTGCCTAATGTGGTATTAGGAACTTAGCGTAGGTCCTCTGCAAGAGCAGTAACTCAACTGCTGAGCCATCTCTCTAGCCCAGACACTTCTTTTGTTTTCTTTTTTCTTTTCTTTTTCTTTTTTTTTTTTTTTTTGAGGATGTGTGTGTGTTTCAAGACAGGGTTTCTCTGTGTAGTCTTGGCGGTCTTGGAACTCACAGAGATCTGCCTGCCTCTACCTCCTAGGTGCTGGTATTAAAGGTGTGCACTTAATAAGTAAATACAAACCTGTGGAAGGATATGACCTGATTGTTAGGTTTAAGAATGTCTTACCAGGTGGGCATAGTGGCCCACACTTACAATCCCAGAACTGAGGAGATCGAGACAGATAGATCTCTTGAGTTTGAGCTTCACCATCGCGGGGGATCACCAAAATTTGATCTGGTTCATTATCTCTTATTGCATGTTTTTACTTTTTAAACTAAAATGTGTTAAGTGTTAATGGCAGTAATTAACATGGTAACAATTTTAGAAACAAAAAAACGAGGCTGGAAGGATGGCTGATGAGTAAGGACCCAATTTGATTCCCAGCACTCATATCAGGGCTCACAAGACCCTGGGAACTCCAGTTTTGCTAGCCCTCAAGGGCTCTCTCCTGAGTGAGGACACACACACACACACACACACACACACACACACACACACACACTAAAAATAAATCTTGGCCACAGATGCTGGTCTACACTTTTAATCCAAGCACTTGGGAGGGAGAGACAGATGGATCTTTGAGTTTAAGTTGAGTACATACACAGATCTCTGTTCTGGTCTACATAACAAGTTCTAGGACAGCCAGGGCTACACTGTGAGATGCTGTCTCAACAGCTTCTTACCAAAGTCCCCCAAGCAAAAAAACAAAACAAAAAACCCAAACCACCACCATTGCCACCACCAATGGCCTCTTTAGCTCATACCCTTTGATATTTGGCTGTTAAATAAAGCAGTTCTGTCAACTCAGTATTGAGCAGCCTCTCAGTGATTTTGTAATTTTTGCTTAAATAAATGCTGTTTTGAGCTGAAGAGATGGCTCAGTGGTTAAGAACACTGGTTGCTCTTTTATAGAACCCAGGTTTAATTTTCATCACTCACAGAGGAACTAGCCCTCCAAAAGCCCAATTCCAGAGGATCTGACCCATCCCCTCCTGGCCTCTGTGGCACACAGACATGCATGTAAAAATACCTATATACTTTAAAAAAAAATAAAAAATACAAACTTCTTTCTTTCTTATTTGTTGTTGATTTTTATTGTAGATTCTGGACTTATTCCATTTTCAAGATAAATTGACAGCACGTCAGTTTCAGAGAGTGGCCACTACCACCTTCATTACTATGCTGAAGGAACGCCCAGAACTGGCCCCAGAGTATTTGCTTCAGCCCATGCTAGCTCCTCTTCATCGATGCTTGGCCACAGCAGGTAATGGAGGGAGCTTGGGTGTTCCTCCCTACAGTTTAACTTACAGGGTTTAAGTCCGGGGCCTTTCAGTTTTCCTTCTCCTTTCCTAGCTTTTTACTTGGAAAACTTTACTTCTCCCAAGTTCCAAGAAGAGAATATTGAGTTACTGGGACGAACTTCACCAGAGTCACCAACTGTTCCCATTTTGGTCACATTTGCTTCATTTCTGTCTACACACATAAATGTAGTTTTTTATGGAACATTTGAGACTTAGTTGTAGACGTGATGACATATCACTCCTAAATCTTTCTGCATAAATCTTTGAAGAAAGATGTCAGTGTCTGTCTTTTCAAAAAACTTTTGAAAAAAAAAAAAAAAAAAAAACCCTCTGAATTTAAAAAAGAATGAGCCAGATAGCTAGTGGGCAAAGGTGCGTCCTTCCAAGTCTGACATCTTGAGTGCAGTCCCCAAGACCCATCTGCTAGAAGAAATTGTCCTCTGACCTCCACATGTGGGCTGTGGCAGGCAGGTGAGCACAGCACAGGGCTGACCATACAAATAAGTAAATGTGACTTTAAAAATTAAAACAAAGTCAGCTTCTTATCTAATGAACAGTGATTACACTTGGAAATTTTCATAGTGATACAGCGTTGTCAGGGCTTGTCCTGGACCTTATTCCTTCTAGGAACAGGTTTTCTTCCTGTGTTATATTACATTGCAACAATGTTTACATGCTTTGGATATATGTTCTACTGGTAACAAAAGGGACTAAGTAAGAAAAGCACAATTCCCTTTGAGGGATTGGTGGTGCTGGGAGATTGGACCTTGAGCCTGTGATGCTAGGCAAGTGCTTTATCACTGAGCTATAGCCCATCCCTACTCTCTTTTTTTAAAAAAATTTATTTAACTTTTGTGTGTGTGTGCGCGCACACGCATTGGTGTGAACAGGACTTACAGACAGTTGTGAGCTGTCATGTGGGTGCTGAAAATTGAACCCAGGTCCTCTGGAAAGAACAGCTAGTGCTCCTAACCTCTGTGCCATCTCTCCAGCCCCTCACTCTCTTTTTTTTTTAACGTCTTAAGTTACTCAGGCAGGCCTTGGACTTCTGAAGTGTCTGTCTCAGCCTCTGGGGCTGCTGAGAATGTGCCTAGTCCTGCATACCTGCATCATTGCCAATCATTGCCACTGAAAAAGTCTGAAGAGGAGGCTTCCTTATCAATATTTTGTTTTCCATGTTGTTTCCTCCTTTTTGTTCCTGTGTGGCAATTTTTAAAAAAATGATTTATTTATATTTATTTCATGAACATTGGCTTGCCTGTATTGGATTCCTTGGAACCAGAGTTACAGACAGTTGTAAGCTGTCATGTGGGTGTTAGGAATTGAACCAAAGTCATCTGGAAGTGCAGCCAGTGCTCTTAATTGCTGAGCCATCTCTCCAGCTTCCTATGTGGCAATTATGAATGATCACATTTTTTTTTTTTTTTTTTTTAAAGATTTATTTATTTATTTATGCATACAGTTTTACAGAAGAGGGCACCAGACCTCATCATAGATGGTTGTGAGCCACCATGTGGTTTTGCTGGGAATTGAACTCAGGACCTCTGGAAGAACAGTCAGTGCTCTTAACCTCTGAGCCATCTCTCCAGCCCCAAAATGATCACATTTTATTGTCTTTAAGATAGGCATTTTTGGGCTGGAGAGATGGCTCAGCGGTTGAGAGCATTGACTGTTCTTCTGGAGGACCTGAGTTCAGTTCCCAGCATCCACATGGCAGCTAACAACTGTCTGTAGTTCCAAGATCTGACACCCTAAAATGCAGGCAAAACACCAATTCACATAAAAATAAATATTAAAAATAAGATAGGCATTTTTTTTTTACATTAAAAAAAAAACCTCATACAACCTTGAGGGGTGAGCAAGATGGCTCAGAAAGTAAAGACCCTTGCTGCCAAGCCTGTTGACCTGATTTCAACCTTGAGACCCAAGGGTGGAAGGAGAAAACCGACTCCTGCAATTTCCCCTCTAACTTCCACATGTGGGTTGCATTATGATATTCTCTCGCCCAGGTATGTCTGAGGCCCTACCACCACCAAAAAATTCTGGGGGTTGGGAGGATGGGTGAAGAGAGGGGCCAGTAGTTAAGAGCATTTACTGCCATTGCAGAGGACCCAGCACCCATGCTGCTCATAATGTAGCTTTAAGGGAGCCATTGTCCTCTGGGTATCTATTCTCACATGTACAGATACACATACACATAATAAAAAATAAACCTTAAAAAAATGAAAACTTTGAGCATAGTAGCATATTCTAGTATTCTAGCACTTGAATAGCTAAGGCAGGAGGACCATGAATATGAAGTCAGCCTGGGTTACAGAGTGAGACTGCCCCAGCGGAAACAACTCCCTCTCCGTGGATTTTGGGCTGGGAGAACAGCTCAGTGGAAAGAGTGCTTACTTACTAGCTAGTATAAAGCTCTGAGTTCAATGCCGAGTCCTTCATAAACTGAGCATAGTGGCCCACACCTGGAATTCTAGCACTTGGGAGGTGGAGGCAGAAGTTTAAGGTCATCCTTGTCTACTTAAAGAGTTCAAGGCCAACTTGGGCTACATGCGATTCTATCTTTTAAGGGGGAAAAGGAAGAAAAGAAAATTTTCTTTTTATTCCCTTCCCCTCTCCCTCCCTTCCTTCTTTCTCTTCCTTTTCCCTCCCCTCCCTTCCCCTCCCCTTCCCTTTCTCCCTTTCCGTTTTTGAAAATTTATGTGCCACATGCATGCAGTGCCTGAGGAGACCAAAAAAGGGTATCAGATAGATCCCTGGAATTAGAATTATGACAGGTTGTGAGCCGCGGTGTGTATTGGGAACAACCTGAGTCCTCTGAAAAAGTAGCAAGTGCTCCTAACCAGTGAACCATATTTCTAGTTCCAAATTTTGGATTTTGGCAACAAGGTTTGAACTAAAGAGCAATAGAGCACAATCGGATGACTTTGAGCTCAGCTGTGTTGTCTCAGTTGACTTTGTAGGTGCTGAAATTATAGGCATATGCCACCATAACCAGCTCTTTTAATACTTCATTAAAAAGACAAAAGTCCACTTTTTTAGGATTTTTTTCCTAAATAAGATATGACATCATCAGTATCATCATAGATTCCATGGGTATCACATATATATGGCATATTGTACAATGATAATGCTGATTTTCTGGTCTTACCTAGACTATTTTATTATTAAAACTTTTCTTTATTAGTGTCTTTTGTTCTGAAAAGTGATGAAGTTAATTTTGTTTGTTTTCAAAGAGATTCCAGAGAGTGATATGGCACCAGGAACTATTTTGGTGACTGAGGAAGAACTCAGTCGATGTGTTGAAGATGTGTTTAAGGTTAGTAATTCAAGTTGCCTATGTTGCTAGTTAAATGTTCATACTTAGTATTTGAAGACTTATTGTTTTTTGAGGCTCTGGACTTTGAACACAGGCCTCCATCTAGCAAAATCTACCACTGATATGTAGCTGTAATTTTGCCTTCTAACAAGTGCTTTTGAATGAGTAGAGACTGGATAGATGGCTCAGCTGGTAAAAATATATGCTGCATGCTGCTTTTACAGTTTGGTTCTCAGGACCCATGTCATTTGGTTCACAACTGCCTGAAATTTCAGTCCCAGGGAATCCAGTACCTCTGGGCTCCTCAGGCACCTGCATATACCTACATACAGCTGCGCGCACACACAATTAAAAATAGTGAATCTTAAAAACAGAAAACAGTTGGTCTGACTAGGTGGCCCT
The DNA here is from genome assembly GCA_004025045.1 of Sigmodon hispidus. Lineage (NCBI taxonomy): Eukaryota > Metazoa > Chordata > Mammalia > Rodentia > Cricetidae > Sigmodon > Sigmodon hispidus. Next base: position 98,254 of record PVIH01000692.1, read on the forward strand.
GGAGGTATACATCTGTAATCCCTACTCTCGGGAGGTAGAGGTAGGAGAATCATTGAAAGTTCAAAGCCAGCCTGGTTGGTGTAACAAGTTCCAGGCTGGCCATGACTTCACATTGAGACCATGTCACCACCTCCTTTTTCCACACTAGGGAAAAAAAAATGTTTCTGTTTGGCTCGGTGAGAAGTGGCTGTGGTTTGTTTCCTTGTCTGTCTGTTATTTCAGCTTTTTCTTAATATCTGGCTCCAGGCTTTTATAATAAGATCAAATAGAATTTATGAAGTACCACATTTTATTCACTCATTAATTAGTTGGTAAACATTTGGGTGTATAGTAAAAAAAAATTTAGCAGCTTAATGGCACATACGTGTGTGTGTGTGTGTGTGTGTGTGTGTGTGTGTGTGTGTGTGTATATATATATATATATATCTCACACATTTAGAAATAAAAATATCAGTCGATGGCTTTTAAACTCATAGATTTGTATAAGCATCAGCATAATGAACACTAGCATTTCATTGCCTCAGAACTGCTTGACTGTCACCCCCAAATTCTTCTGTCACCACTTCATTCTCTGGGCCCCAGGGAACTTCTTGCCTACCTTCCACCTTTATAGATTACCTGTTCTGGGCATTGCATATAAATTAAGGTTATAATAGGTGATCTTTGTGATTGGCTTCTTTCATTTGTTATGTTTTAAAGTTATTCTATATCACAGCATGGATCTATACTCTTTTTTATTACCAAGTAACATTTCATTGTATTAATAGACCACATTTTTGCTTATCCACTCATCAACTCTTATGAATAGTGCTGCTTTGAATATTCATGTATATGTTTCTGTATGTGTATGGTTAGGTTATAGTTTGAGTGTGTCCCTAAGGATTCATGTGATGGAAGCTTTCTCTTTAGTGTGGCACCATTTAGGAGGTGATATAGAACCCATAAGAGATGGTGCCTAAGTGTAGTGGTGGCACATGTAGTGGTGGGAGTCTGAGACAGGAGGACCAGAAGTTCTAAGTTACCCTCAGCTATTGTGTGTGTGTGTGAGAGAGAGAGACAGAGAGAGACAGAGAGAGAGAGAGCACATAAGCCTGATGAAAGGCAGTTGGATCAACTGAGGCATTACTCTCAGAAGAGACTGATGTAGTTTTGTGGAACCCTAGCTAGTTCTTAGAGAGAGTTGTTAGGAAAGAACAAGCCTGTCTCCTCCCTGATGATCTCCCTGTCACATATCCTCTGTTATTATGCCATGTGTCGTGTTCCATGTGATGGAATGGGTAGCTTCACCAGAGCCAGCACGATGCTGTTGAGACCCCCAGTTCCTAAAAATATCTGCTTCAAACAAACAAACAAACAAACAAACAAACAAACAAACAAACAGGGATGGAAGGACAGCTCAGCAGTTAAGAGCCCAGGCTGTTCTTCAGAGGACCTGGCTTAAATTTCCAGCACTCAGATGGACATGACAGCTCATGACTATCTGTAACTCTAATTCCAAGAAATCTAATATCTCTTTGGGTCACCTTGGCCATCAAATATGAATGTAGTACACAGATATACATGCAGGCAAAATGCTCATACACATAAAATAATTATTTTTTTTTTTTTAAAGAAAGCACCCAAAACTCTTGGGCTGAATGTTTTAGTGCATGGCTATAATCCCAGCACAGTACATCTCTGAGTTTGAGACTAGCCTAGTTTACTTAGAGTCCCAGGAGCAAGTCTGAATAGTGAGACCCAACAATAAGACCCACTTCTTTTCTTTAAATATCACCTAGTCCTGTGCATTTCGTTATCGTGTCATGTTTTCTGTTCTGGCCAAACATAGGAAAGGAACTGCGGGACCCTAAGGCCATCCTGCTGAACTGCTGTAGGAGCTGCCAGACTGTTTTACCCTTCTCCTAGTAGGACAGAGAATGAATTTTTATTCTTATGTTTTAATTACTATTTTTTGAGACAGGGTCTCACTTTGCAGCCCTGGCTGGCCTATAACTCACTGTGTAGATTAGGCTGGTCTCACAGAACTCACAGAAATCTGCCTTTGTCTGCCTCCTGAGTACTGGGATCAAAGGCATGTGCCACCACATTCAGCCCCCAGATGCTGAATCTGAATTGAGTTTTTCAGGTAATAGGGTTTTGTTTTAAATTTTACATGTGACACCAATAAATCTGTAGATATAAAATGTGCACTTAAAAATTAAAAAATGGGGCTGGAGAGATGGCTCAGAGGTTAAGAGCACTGACTGTTCTTCAGAGGACCTGAGTTCAATTCCCAGCAAAACCACATGGTGGCTCACAACCTTCTATGATGAGGTCTGGCGCCCTCTTCTGTAAAACTGTATGCATAATAAATAAATAAATCTTTAAAAAAAAAATTAAAAAATTAGCTGTGCATGGTAGCTCATGTCTTTAGTCCCAGCACTCAGGAAGCAGAACAGACCAATCTCTGTGAATTCAAGGCCAGCCTTGTCTACAACGTGAGTTCTAGCCCAGCCAGTGCTACACAGAAATCTCAAACCCTGCCGCTCCAACCAAAAATAAAACAAACAACAACAATGAAGACCCTTCTCTGGAGAGTCAGACCTCCGTTTTCTGTAGATGCTGAGTCTGGCCCACACTGCAGTGAAGGCAGGGACATTAATGACAGTAATTGCTCCCTGTTTAGGTTTTGGCAGCCCAGCTGCAGTTGGAAGACAGAGGAAATGTGTATACTGGAGGAAAATAGTAAACACTGTGTGGAATTTAGCAACAAAAGAAGTGTAATCTTTATTAACATTCTGCTAATACTAAATTATAGTGTGTAGTGTATAGCAAGAGGCTATTTGGTTTCCAAGAGGTGGCTGGGAACATTTCCAGATGTTTTCTCTGTTTCTTCTGCTAACGGATTTACTGAGATAAAATCCACACAACGTACAGTGCATTCATTTAAAGTGTTCAGTTCAGTGTTGTGCAACCATGATCACAATATAATTAAATTTTTTTTTTCCCCAAGGGAAGCCTCACATTAGCTACCATTCCTCACTCTTCACCCCCCTTAGCAACAACTCTTCTACTTTCTGTCTCTGTAGATTCACCTGAAGAAAAGCACACAGATGTGGTCTTAGCGTGATTTTCTCCCTTTGAGGCAAGGACTCTCACCTATGAATAGTCCATGATAGCTTTGAATTTATTATATCTTCTGATACTCTTATCTCGATCATCTTTTTCTTTAGTCTTTTGAAAATATACATTTTCACAATAGTTTAAATGTCTTTATCTTTTTTTTTTTTTTTTAAAGTGAGATTTTTGAGTCTTTTTTTAAACCTTATTTATTTATTTATTTATTTGCCTTGGTGTTTGCCTGGAACTGGAACTACAGACAGTTGTTAGCTGCCATGTGGGTGCTGGGAATCAAACCCGGGTCCTCTGGAAGAGCAGACGGTGCTCTTAACCGCTGAGCCATCTCTCCAGCCCCATGTCTTTATCTTCTAATTCTACTATTTCTTCAAGAAAAGTTTGTGTGTGTGTGTGTGTTGAGGGAGGGGTTGGAGAGATGGCTCACTGCTTAAGAGCACTGGCTGCTCTTCCAGAGGTCCTGAATTCAATTCCCAGCACCCACATGGTGGCTCACAGCCATTTCTAGTGGTATCTGATGCCCTCTTCTGGCATAATGATGTACACACAGATAGATCACTCATAAAATAATTAGTAAATATTTTTTTAAAAATTTTGTTTTTGTATGTATATGGATGTTCTGCCTACATGTTTTTGTGTACCACATGCTTGCAGTGCCCTTGGAGGCTAGTAAAGAGCATCAGATTCCCTTGGTCTGGAATTATGAATGGTTGTCAGCTTAGTTGCCATGTGGGTTCTGGGACTTGAACTCAGGTCCTCTTGAAGATCAGGTGATGCTCTTAATCACAAGGCCTTCTTGCCTGCCTCCTTTTTTGGGAGTCCATTTACTTTTGAGGGGATCAACCTCCTTTTGAAGGGATCAATCCTATTGATTTCTTTTTCTCTTATTTTTTTTTAAAGATTTATTTATTTATTATGCAAACAGTTTTTATAGAAGAGGGCACCAGACCTCATCATAGATAGTTGTGAGCCACCATGTGGTTTTGCTGGGAATTGAACTCAGGTCCTCTGGAAGAACAGTCAGTGCTCTTAACCTCTGAGCCATCTCTCCAGCCCCTCTCTTATTTTTTTAAAAAAGTAATTTTTGTTTTGTTTTGTTTTTTTAAGACAGGGTTTTCTGTGTAGCCCTGATGGTCCTGGAACTTACTCTGTAGACCAGGCTGGTCTCAAATGCGTACCACAGCCCAGCTTTGATTTCCTTTTCTGGTTAATGGGTTCTACCTTTTTGCTTCCTTGCATGTCTACTATTCTTTTAATGTATTTTGAGATATTATTTACATCATAAAATTCATTTTGATTTGGTAGTGTTCTCAAGTGTACTAGCCCAGTTCTGTGTCTGAGCTTCCAGGACCATGTTTACCTTTGTTTCTTGTTAGGCATCCTAGGTAGTCTTGAGCCCTTCATCTACCTGCCTCAGCCTTTCAGGTGCTGGGATTGTAGGCTGTACCCTGACACCTGGTGAGTATGATATTTTAAGGGCTTTCCAAAGGGATCTGACATGCACCCCCAGACTGGCCTTTTACTCTTTGTTTAAAAAGGCAGGGATTGCCTGTGTGTGTCCTTCTGAAAGCATTAAACTTGGGGCTGGAGAGATGGCTCAGTGGCTAAGAGCACTGAATGTTCTTCCAGAGGACCCTGGTTCAATTTCCAGCACCCATATGGGAGCTCACAACTGTCTTACTTCAGAGTCTGATACCCTTACACAAGATGTACATGCAGGTTAAAACACTGATGTAAATAAAATGAGAATAGATAAATTATTTTTAAAAGACTAAGCTCTTAACTCTCTGATTTTTTTATTTTGTTCTGTAGCACATCAGGTGGGAGTAAGGGAAGACCTTTCTACACTTGGATCCTTCTACAGCAGAGAGAGGGCACTTGGATTTCAATAGCTCTGGGGGGCCAGGTGGAGTGCCCTCAGTGGCCATGTAGGTTCTAGATACTCACTTGTGTTTCGTCTGAGTAATTCTCATTTTTATGTGCTCTGTGCCTTTCGTTCTGTAAATTATCTGTACCTAGAAAGGACTAAGCAGCAGCTTAAGTGCCTTAGTTGACTCATTCCCTAATGAGCATCTGGGGACCAGGCCCCACAGTGCTTGCACTCCTTTGTGCTCCTGGCAAAATGATTTGGTCTTTTCTTTACCTGAGAAGGTGAACAATCCCAGTTATCTCAGCACAGGAAATCCATAGTACTTTCCTATTTGGAGATGTTCTGCTCTTTAGCAGACTGGCTGCAATCCCATATGGGGAAAAGGGTTTTTCTGAAGTATTAATTATGACATTTCCCAAGGTTTCTGAAAAGCAGAACTACTGTGTGGGAAAGACTAGAAGATAGTTGATACACTTATTTTGTGTTTCCTCATTTCCATTTTATCTCTGTTTCCAGATTCAGTGGATCTTGACTTTAATTATCCAAGTCTTTTTCCCATCAAATGTAGCGAATTTCTAATTACAGTTGCTTTGTTAGATTGGGCATTTGACTCCTCTTTCTGAATCTTTAATTAGTCTTATAGAGAAAGTTGGAATAATAGAAACTTATGAGAAGACCTTTAGAAAAAATTAGAATAACTATTTTAAAAAGACAGACTTTATAATTACTTCTTAGAATCTTTGGGGACTAGCTTAAGGATTCTTAAAGTTTGAGAATTCAAGGATGCTTAAGTTGCTCATGTAAAAAGGGTTTAGGATTTACAGATAATCTGGGCATATCTTTCTATATATTTTTTGTTTATTTGTAGTATAGTGGAAATGCTGGGTCCTCCAAACAAATGTGAGTTCTGGTCTGACCCCATTGAGGACTTAATCATCTGACTTTAGTTCCATAGTTACCATTTGAGTTGGTTTTGTTTGTTTGGTCTCATGTAGTCAGATTGGCCCTAAGTTCCTGACCCTTCCCTTCACTTCCCAAGTGCTGGTTTTACGAGCATGTGCCACACTATGCCCGGTGAAATAAGGTAACTTTTGGTGGTTCATAGCATACTGTAGCACATAAGTGCTCAAAAAACTGTCAAAAAACTTTGGCTTAAAGAAACTCTGTTTTAAAAAAAGACTGTTTTAGGCAATATGTTCTGAAAGCTTTCACAGTGCAAAGTACTTGCTATATTAGGTAACAGCCTTGTTCTTTTTCTTCTCACATGTCTAATTAAACTCAGCAAGTGCATTAGAAGTTTTGGAATGCCACTATCAAAAGGATCCAAGCACTGCAGTTGAGGGCAGCATTTGACTAGCTTAGTCTTTAACAGGTAAAAATCAAGATCTAGCCTGTGCTAAATTTCAATATTTTATTTAGTCGTCTCAATGCCATCTCATTCTGAGTAGCCCTCTGATTGTATTAGGATGAAACCATACATTAGGACAACAGTTTCATTTATTGAAGTATCAAAAATAATTTTAAAAGCATAAAATTAAATGTACATTTGAATGAGGCTGTGCATTTTACTTAAAACATGAACTATCATATGACATGGCCCTTATGTCAAAAATTTAATACCTATATGATAAATGTAAAAGCTGTGACAGAGGGGCTGGAGAGGTAGCTCAACAGTTAATCGCACTGGCTGCTCTAGGAGGGGACCTGTGTTCATTCCCAGCACCTACATCCTGCCTCACAACAGCTTGTAATTCTAGTCTCAGGGATTAAAAAAGACTCACTTCTGACTTCCTCAGGCACTGGCATATATGTGGTGCACAAACAAACATGCATCCAGGAAAACACTTATATACATAAAGTGAAAAAGAAACTGGAAGATTTAAGTGTTTTTGGAGCTCAGAGTGTAGTTCAATGGTAGATTATTTGTCTGGCATGCAAGAAACTCTGGGTTGATCCCTAGCACCACATCAAAACAAAGAACATTTTCATGGTGGTGTGGGGCTATAATCCCAGCACTTAGGAAGCAGAGGCAGGAGGATTACTGTGAATTTAAGGCCATCCTGGACTACCTAATCAGTGAGTATTGGTCTATGGGGGCTACATGGCAAGATCTTGTCTCAAAAATATCAAAAAATATGGATAAAGAAATGGCTGAGTGGTTGAGTGCATACTGCTTTTCCAAAGGACTGGAATTTGGTTCTCAACACCCACATCCCTTGGCTCAAAATGGCCTGGAATTCCAGCTGCAGGGGATCTCAATCCTCTTTTCTAGCTTCCATAGTCACCCAAGCACCTGTGGCATGCAGACACATTTACATACACATAAAAAGGTCACCTAAAAAAAACAAAACAAGCAAACAAACAACCTTTCAAAATGTTCCATCCTTCAGGCATGATGCCCTTAATCTCAGCATTTGAGAGGCACAGGCAAAGGCAGATTGATTTCTGTGAGTTCAATGATAGCCTGGTCTAATAAGACTGGAGGATGACTCTACAGTTCAGAGTCCAGTGCTCTTGCAGAGGACCAGAGTCGGATTCCTCAAATCCTTGTCAGGTGGCTCACAACTGCCTGTAACTCCAGCTCCAGGGGCTTTCAGGCCCTCTGGCTTCTGTGAACACCACACATAACAAACAACAGCAACAGTCTCTGAAATGAGGAGTGTAGCTTGTAAGGATGCCTTTCTGTTTTGTTTTGTTTTTCTGAAACAGAAACATGATTGTTTGACACTCCCTGCCACCTCCTTCTCTCTCTTTTTTTTAATTTTTGTTTATTTATTATGTATACAGTATAGAGAAGAGGGTACCAGATCTCATTATAGATGGTTGTGAGCCACCATGTGGTTGTTGGGAATTGAATTCTGAACCTCTGAAAGAACAGTCAGTGCTCTTAGCCACTGAGCCATCTCTCCAGGCCTTCCCCCCTTCTCTTATAATCTCAATTTCTAGCAGTTTCTACTGGAGATACTCTAGCTGTTAGAAATATAGATAAATTGATCAATATAAAATTTAGCCTTATGTTCAGATTTTCCTTCTGAAGCTGAGTTCTATAATCCTGTTAATTAGCACTCATTGAGTAGTGTATAGCTGTAGGTTTGAAAAAGAGATGTCTGGGGAATATGGCTAAATTGCTAGGATGCTTGTCTAGCATGTGGGAAGCCACAGATTTCAACCTCATCATAGCACATAAGCTTCATGTGGTAGCACCTACTTCAATTTCAGCATGGGGTAGGTGGACTCAAGAGGCTTAGAAAGTTCATAGTAAAAGATAAATAAATAAAAATAAAAACAAACAAAAAAAAGCCAGACATAGTGGTGCATGTCTTTAATCCCAGCACTTGGGAGGCAGAGGCAAGAGGATTTCTGTGAGTTAGAGACCAGTCTGGTCTACATAGTGAGTTCCAGGACAGCCAGAGCTGCATAGTAAAACCCTATCTCAAGCAAGCAAGCAAACAAACAAACACAACAGCAACCCAAAAAAAATCAAAAAGGAAGGTCTTAGTGAGTTTGAGGTTAGTCTGGGCTATATGAGTCCCTATCCAACTAAACAAAAAAAGATGACAGACATTATGACTTCTTCATATAAATAGATTGTTTGAGAAAATAAAAACCAGGCTCTTTTGCTGACTATCTTTTCTCTGGTTATTCTCAAGACTATGTATCAGTACCTCCTGAATGAATGTGTACCAACACCTACTGAATGTGTACCAGCACCTACTGAACGTGTACCAGCACCTACTAAATGCATTTGCTTTGCCTGGGTGATACAGGAATGACTGAGGGCCAGCCCCTGCCCTCAAGGACCTCCCAGTTAAGCAGAGAGTGGTAGTGGTGTTCAGTGTATACATACATACTAAGGAATGTCCAGAAATATGTATTTATCCTTCATTGTACAGCAGTCCTCTGGACCTAGATAAAGGTATGAAAGGACTGGAGAACTTAACACAGACACCTTCAAAAGCTGAGATACAGTCTGAGAGGAATGTGGAAATCTGAAAGGGACTAGAAATTCCAGACTGCTATCAGGGTCATATGTACAACTTTATATCCTCAGTCTAACCGGCTTTGACTTGTTATGGCTTTCGTGGCTCTATACTGGCCTCTGAATTTTATCCCTCAACTCTTCTGACTGAAAAAAAAACCACAGCACTGCTGCACTCACCATACAGCAGAGTTGAAAACCCACCTTGAGAAGCTGCCTTTCCCTTTCCTGCTTCAGCTTTATATCCCTTAGCATTTTGTTAGTGATCTTTACTTCTGTGAATACTGTGACTAACCAGGAAAGTTTTCAACCAAACAGGCTTTTATCTTTAGCACTAGGACAGATAGAAAACAAATTGGTCACACCTTGATCAAGTTGAAAGGTTTTTGGGGTTTTGTTTGTTTGTTTTCTTTTCTTTTCTTTTTTTTTTTTTTTGAGACGAGGTCTGTGTAGTGCTGGATTTCTCTTATCTAGACCAGGTTGGCCTTGAACTTCATATGGATCTTTCAGCCTCTGCCTCCTGAGTACTGGGATCAAAGGTGTGCACCACCATGCCTGACTTTGGATTATTGTCTTTCGGTCAGTCTAGGACTTATGGAAAGACAGAACTATGTACTATTTTCAATCAGCAGAGCTTGACAGGTGTAGATTTGGGCTCAGTACATGAAAGAATATTATTAATGTTGGAAAAGAGGTGTGTGTATCAAGCAGGAGCATTGAGTTCTCTGGAATATCAAAGAAATAATATTTATCAAGGTAAGCCAAAGGGATATTGTCTCTAAATCTTTCTACTTTGAAAAATATTGCTATTTTATATTCTTATTTTTTATTATAGCCCCTCCCTTTACCTAGTGGTTGCTTTCTGTCTCCCACATGGGAATGTAAGCTTCTTCAAAGCTGACTGCTCATTCTTGTGTTCACAGCACCTCAAGCTTGCCACACATTTAACTGGCACCTTTTACATGTTTGTGAGCCTTTGTGTAAAATTATATAATGTATTTGTATAAATAGCTGTTCAAGTTTTTTCTAAATAGAAAATTATTGATTTCTTACTGGAAAATGCAGGAAAGTTTTAGAGAGTTTTAGGATCAACAAAAATATATGCCACTGAGAAATTTGCTTGATTGTGGTGTAGCTCAGGAGTGGAGGACATGTACAGCATGCTTGAGGCTCTGGGTTCAGTCTCTTGCACTGAAAAAAAAAAAAAAATAACATTTAAAGTGTGTTAGCTTTATCAAGCCATCAAAAGATGCTGGTGTAGAAGGCTGACTCCACTGCTCTTAGCTCTGAGAACACAGGCTCCAGGCAAACAATAGGCCCTTAGGTTATCTAGGGATCTCTTCCTTTACCTCTGTAGTTGTGATGCTGTAATTAGGCCTGCATATTACCTCTGAACACAGCCCTACAGGGCCCTTCATTTGCAGCTTATGGAAATTAGATCATGCACAGGAAACAGGCTCTTTAGTTATCAGGTTCCACAGGGGAGTCAGGAGGCATGAGGAGTGTGGAAAATTTGAGTTCATTTAAAGGGACAGGGTTTGCTGGGAAAACAGCTTTTCCAGTCTACAAGTGGCTCTCTACAAGCTTTCATCTTTCAGAAACAGCATTGATTTGTATTGTACCCCAGTACTCTCTTCAAGTTTCCCTGTTCTTTAAATAAAGCTGCTAAAACTAACAGGGAGAGTTTATATATGTATATACAGTGTGTGTGTGTGTGTGTGTGTGTGTGTGTGTGTGTGCACGTGCACGCGCGCGCGCGCGCGCGTATGCACCCTGTGTTACCCTGTAGCCCTAGCTGGCCTGGAATTTACTATGTATACAAATCTGGGCTTAAACTTGTGTGAGGCAATCCTTTCATCTCTGTCTCATAATTGCTAGAGTTACAGGCATATGCCACCATGTCCAGCTTCAGACTATTATAATTTTTAAAAAAATACTGAAGTGATTACGTTGACTTTTTGTGTGTTGTATGTATGTGCACATACTCGTAAGAATATGTGAACATGTCTGCATGCACATGCAAAGGCCAGTGATCAGTGCTGACTGTCTGGAAGAGAGTCAGCAGAGTCTTTCTCTAAGCTGGCTGGTCACTGAGCCCCAGATATACTCCTGTCTCTGCCTTCTAGCACTAGGGTTACAGATCTACACCAGGCTTTTTATGAGTGTGCTGGGGATCAAGTTCAGGTGCTCAGCAAGTGACTGAGTCATTTCCACAACACCAACTCACTCTCTCTTTTCTTTAAAGATAATTGCTATGTAGCCCAGGTTAACCTGGGATTTGCTGTGTAGACCAGGCTGACTTAAAACTTTGAGTAATCTTCTTGATTCTGCCTCAGTGGTGCTGGGATTATAGACGTAAGCCATAATTCCCCCCACCCCCGCCCCTTTAAAGATAGAGTTTCTTAACTGTAGCCCTAGCTGGTCTCAAACTCACAGCAATCCTCTTACCTTGGTCTCCTGAATGCTGGCTATGAGCGTCCATGAACATATTCTTTGAATATTTCTTGACTTGGAGAAAATAGAACAGTCATATAGCATCTTAGTTTGAAAGTGATAAATCACTATGCTGTTGTGTTTCTAATCTAGGTTTTAATTTAATTTCATTTTCTTTCAGCTATGAAGATTTAGTCCAGTACAGATAGTTAACAACTGTAACTCCAGTCCCTGGGAATCTGATACTGCTGTCTTGTAGCTTCCATTGGGCACTGTATGTATGCAGTGTACAGACATACATGCAGGCAAAACATTCATACACATAAAATTGAATAAAGAAGTTAATTTTTTTTTTATTTATTTACTTATTTGCCTTGATGTTTGCCTGGAACTGGAACTACAGACAGTTGTTAGCTGCCATGTGGATGCTGGGAATCAAACCCGGGTCCTCTGGAAGAGCAGACGGTGCTCTTAACCGCTGAGCCATCTCTCCAGCCCAAGAAGTTAATTTTTTAAAAGACTCACTGAGCTCAAGGTCTCATCCTTCAGACTAGTTTTTAGTTTTCTTGTTTGATAATAGTGAACTGTTAATCAGCCTTCAGCATCAGGACAGTTACTGTACAGATCACAGTAGACTCAGCAGGAGCTCAGAGGCCGCCAGAAACTGGGAAGGAAGGGTCAGGAAACGTGCGAATTCTCTGGCTTTGGGCTGTTTTTCATTCTGTGAATGAGAGAGATGTTAGAATTCACTTTTGATGCTTTCAGCCAACATGGCTTCATTGTCAGGTTCAGCACAGTCTTGGACTAGAACTATGTGCCTTAGAAGAAAGTGCCGTGTAAGATAAACTTCAGGTTCTATGAAGATTGATATTGAGCTCTTGCTCTGGCCTGGCCATGGTCTGTCTCACATGTCTTTGTCCCTAGGTGTATGTGGTGGCAAATGAGCCTCTCTCCGTGTTGCTGGATGCCCTGCTTCCGCTCCTTGGGGTGCTCTTTTCTCTCTACTGTTTTACCAAGCAGAGTGTGTCTCACATAAGGTAAGCAAACAGAATTTATTTGCTGGTAATTAGAGTCCCATTTGTTTGTAATGAAGTTTAAATTAGGGCGCTGTTTTCTTTCAAAAACGGAAGGATGTGTGGGGATTCTCTTACTCATTTAGACAGAAAAGAACAAGGATTTTGCAAGTTGAAGGGAATTGGATATAGTTTTTGGGATGATTTTCTGTAGCATGTCCTATACAGCAGAAGTGAAAGGTGCTTCTGTGCATAAATATGCTATCGTTTGATCAGTAAAAATGCTATAGTTTACTGTTTCTGAGAAAGAGGAAACAGGTGATGAATCATAGTGTCCTGGTGGAGTGTTGGAGAACAAATTTGAAAAATCTGGATGTGCATGTAGAATGTCATAACTTAGCCTGGATTTGGCCTTAATGATGCAGAGTTTTCATTATAAAAGAAAGGAGCTTCTGTCATCTAGAAAATACTTTTCTGTGTTATTTTAAAGCTGATTGATTTGAGGACTGGAGAGAAAGCTCAGTGGTTTAGGAGCCGTGGCTGCTCTTGCAGAAGACCCTGTTTCAGTTCCCAGCACCAAATGGTAGCTAACAACTGTAACTCCAGTCCCTGGGAATCTGATACTGCTGTCTTGTAGCCTCCATTGAGCACTGCATGTATGCAGTATACAGACATACATGCAGGCAAAACATTCATACGCATAAAATTGAATAAGCAAGTTGTTTGTGGCATTTCTTCTACATGGTAAGAGTTTATAATTACATCTTTTCTGAAGTCTATAGAATTTTGATTTGGGGAAGGCTAAGGAAGTAGCTCATTGGTAGAGCACATACCTGGTATGCATAAGACCCTTGGATTTGATCCTTAGCACTACAGAGAAAAAAAGAAATCAAACAAAACCTTGCGTGTACTCTCATATACAACGATAGTACTTCTTTACTGGGTTATTATGAAGACAGAATGTGCACTAGAGTCCCAAATACAGTCCCTAGAAAATAGTAAGCTCAATAACAGATAGCATTGCTAATGGTGAAGAAGATACTCAACCCTGTGGTTATGATTAAGTGCATGTGTAACCATGTCCAGCCTAAAAATAAAAATCTTAAAAAACAAAACCTCTATCACTCTTCCATTCTCATCAAAGACTGACAGGGAGGGTGCATGTATTGATTCCAGCCTCTTCTAATTAGATGGCCCTGATAAAAAAAAAATAACCAGTCTTTTGCTGATGTGCTATTAGTCACCAGCTGTTGATATCCCAAGAATAACTGGTTTTTTGGGTGCAAGTTTTCATTCATAGTGCCTGTGAACAGGTAGAGCACAGTTGAAATAAGAAAGAAAAAAAAAATCACATGGTGCTTATGTGGTGACCAGAGCTGCTTCTAGAGCCAAGGGTAGGCTGTCTCTGGGTGACTTCTAGGACATTTGAGCTCTGAAATTTGAAGGATGCATGCTTCCTTTTCCTGTGTGTCAGCAGCCAGTCATGGGGCAGCATTTGGAAACCTGACAGTCTTCCTTTCTTTTTCTGAATAGCTTGTTAGCTGCATGGAGTAAGATGACAGGCTCATTCATTCATAATTGCTTTTTATGCCAGGTCACTTTGCCAAGAGATCTTGTTATGGATTCTGGTGAAGCTGGAAAGGAAGAAGGCAATTGCCAGCCTGAAAGGATTTTCGGGATTGGACAAAGCTGTGCCCTCCCTCCATCCTCAGTGTCAGTTTAGAGCTGCAGAACATGGTGGCATTATGATAACCATCAAAGAGGCCATTAGGTGAGCTCTGCTGTCAGGCTTGATAGAACTTTATATATTGCTCTGTTCTGTGAGTCAACCGCTAAGGGGCGCTGGTGGAAAGGAAACCAGAAATGGGCAGCCAAGGAGCTTGCTATTTATAATCTTTAAAGAAACCAGAGCCTTAAATGATTCTCCGGGTTTTATTCCAAGATGCCAGCTAATAGTAGGTGTGGTTTGCTGCAGCCTCACAACTCCATATCACTGCAAGCCCAGTTACTGCTCAGTGTTTGCCAGTGAGTCAGAGCAAAAGGCAGCACATGTTCACCCTTAACATCAGAGCTCCAGTTCTGTTTCTGACTAAAACAGAAGTATGGATTCATATGCCATTAATGGTCTTTTTTTTTTTTTTAATTTATGGGCTGGGTGGTGGTGACATACACTTTTGATCCCAGCACTTTGGGGGTCGGTGGGAGGCAGGTGGATGTCTGAGTTTGAAGCCAGCTTGGTCTATAGAGCAAGTTCCAGGACATCCAGGGCTACACAGAGAAACCTTGTTCGGAAAAAACAAAAACCAAACAAACAAAATCAACCAACCAACCAGAAAGTACTTAATACATAGTAGTAGAGTGGGTAGTTTACTTCTCCAACATCTTGCAAGTGTTTTATTTTTGTGGCACTGGAGATTGATATACACACTAGGCAACTGAGCTGTGTTCCCTGCCCTGGTGCAAGTCTGTATTTTACATTATTTCCACTTTCTGATGATCTGTGGAGGATGCTGTTTTGGCAACCTAAGCTTCTGTTGGCTGTAGACATGTAGTATGTGTAAGGATTCCTGGCATTCCCTAGATGAGCCCCTCTGCTCAGGTGGGATACACCTTGCACGCAGGCACACCCCTGGGCTCCGGTCCTTTTCTTCTCTGTCCCCTGACTTCTCTGCTTCTTCACCCGCCTGGGACTCCTCTCTTAAATAAACTCTAGTGTGTGGCCTTGTTAGTGTGTACTTGCTCTCACGCGAGGAACTAACAGTATGTCACTGGTCCAGCTGCTCCCTTCTGGTCACATTCAAAGTGTTGCTGTTTGTGGAAGTACTTAAGCTTAACTTTATATTTATGATTAACAGTGCATATGTAAAACATACACTGAATATGATAGATGAGGAAAGTAGAAAAAACATAATATTAAAGTAGAATTAACAGAACAGATGGAAGTTTTCTGAAAATTATTGAATATTAGCAGGTCTATTAGCTGAGCCTATTGAATATAAGAGTTTAAAAGCATTTGGCATGTTTAATTAGTACATATATATATGAAAACCCATAGTTCTCATTGAAAATATTATTTTACGTCCTGATAAGAATATAGTTAGTAACAGTGATTAACATCTACTTCCAGAAACAACCACTTCTTAAAATCTGGGTTTCTGCTCTGGTTAGGAGTACAGCCCTTTTGGCATTGTAACACACACACAAATGTTAATGAACACCTGTTTTGTTTTGTTTTTATTAATATAGGGCCCATAGATACTTAAAACAATCAGAGTTTCCAAAAGATTGAAAACACTGTGTATGTGTGTGTGTTGTTGTCGTTTGCTCCAAAAGCCTTACTAGCTCCCCAAGGGCAGCCAGCTTGATCTGTTTCACCATTTTCTTTTCTCTCTTCCATTAGCCCGTCAGAAGTTTCCAGTAAGAAGTTGTTTTAAAGAAATTTTAAGGCAGGCATAGTGCTACACACCTTTAATCCCAGTACTCAGGAGGCAGAGGCAGGCAGATTTCTTAGAGTGCAAGGCTAGACTTGTCTACAGAGTGTGTTCCATGCCTGGATTATATGATGACACCCTGTCTCAAAATAAACAAACAGAAAACAAACCAAAACAAAAAAAACAACAACAAAAAATCCCCAACTCTGTATATATGAGCATTTAGATATGTTCTTGGGAGCTAGATTTTTTTACTTTTTTCATTTGTTTTTGAGACAGGGTTTTTGTATAGCCCAGGCTGGCCTCAATCCTGAAACAGTCATTCTGCATCATCCAGAGTGTTGTGATAGGGATGAGCCACCACACCCAGCATCAATAACCATCTTTTTTTTCCTTAGACAGATGTGACATGTTTTGTTTTAATTTTTCAATGATCATCTGGAAAGCTACTTCCTTCAGGAATTGTTTCCTTTCTGAGAAATGATCATACAGGGTAGAGTAGCTTAGCTTCTAATAATAAACACTGTATTCTTCAGCATGGAGATGTAGGAAAATATTTCAAGGTCTGTGTAAAGATTATCCCTGGAAATAGTGTTACTTTAGAAGGTTATTGTGAGGTTTCAGCCTTGTGACTTGACACATTAGGTAGAAGCAGAAGCGCTTGTACTCAGGCCTGAACCTGACTAGATTCCTGAGATTTGTCCTCTGACTTCCATATGCAGCAGTCATGTCAATGCACATGTGCCCCTGTAGTCACATGCACAAAATAAAATAAACTTTGAAAAGAAAATTACAGAGGTTTCAAGAGGAAATGCTGTTGGTGATGCTGACGAGAACTCTTACCCTGTTGCAGCGATGATGAAGATGAAGCCCTGTACCAGAAGGTGTCTTCGGAGCAGAGCCAGATGGAGCATCTTGGGGACTTGCTGTCCCACTGCCAACAGTGTGGTTTGGCAGGAGACTTCTTCATCTTTTGTTTGAAGGTAGGAGCTCACAGTCACATCTCTTCATTCTGGGGCAGCTCCAGGAAACCCTTTGACTTGTTAAGGCATTCATGATTTAAGGTCCTTAAATTTAGGACAAATGAACAGAAGACAAAGAACAACTCAGTTCCTGACAGCTGTGGAGTGGTCAAGAGAGGGACGCATCGGTGGGACTGATGTGCTCTGACTTCTTTGCTGGGTAATGTTAGACATGAACAAAGCAGCCTTGTTGATCTGTGAAAGAGTTAATCTTTGCTCCGTGTTGACAGTAAGAACTCTTTTGAAGTTAATAGCAGGTTTTACAGCCTCAGAGTAATCCCTTATCCTTTCTGACTGTTGTGCTGTCAGGTATTTGGAAAGAAGACAGCCATTCTGCCTTCTTCATTCACTGTGTAGCCACTTGGAACCTTTTCTAGTTTCTTCGGAGTGCCTGCTGTGTTTGCTTCAACCCTAATCTCCAGAAGTAACCTGTACCCAGAACATTAACTCCGGCTGATGTCTGCTAGAGACCTCCAGCTTTGTCTTTTCCACTTTCTCAAATCTGCCCTAAGAGAGTGTTTGTGGAATTTAACATTGGGTGGTGGCTGGGAATGTGAAGCTGACATATCTAGGATTTGGGATAGGGCTATTTCTTTTTTATTCTTTCTCATCTCCATGTTTACTCTCCTCTTCATCTCAGTCACACACTCTAATATTCTAAGGAGAGGTGCTCTTATTTGTATGCTTTTGTTTAAGATACTCTTTGGTTAAGAGCACTAGCTGGTCTTCCAGAAGACTTGGGTTTAGTTTACAGCCTTCTGAAATCCAATGCCTCCTTCTGACCTCAATAAGTGTCATGCATATACAAGTATACATACATACATGTAGGCAAAACATTCATACACATAGAAGAGAAGCAAATGAATCTTCTTCTTTTTTTTTTTTTTTAATGGTCCAAACCAGCCAGGTGTGGTACATGTCTGTAACAGCAGCACTTTGGAAGCAGAGATAGGAAAGGTTTGGATTTCAGGCCAGCACAGGTTACATACATAATGAGACGGTTTCTAAAAACGAAACAAAGTTCCATCACCACTACCAAATCAAAGGACTTTATTCTAAAGCCCAGTTTGGTTTGTTTGTTTATTTGTTTGTTTTTTGAAGGGTCTCATGTAGCTCAGGCTGGCCTCAAACTATTTAGCCAATGATGATTTTTAAACTTCTGATCTTTCGGCCTCTGCTTCCTGAGCACTAGGATTACAAACAGTTCTAGGGACAGAACCTAAGGATGCACATGCTAGGCGAGTTCTCTGCCAGCTAAACTATATCCAGCCAACACAAGCTTCTTAAACTGTGGGTCATGACCCCAGAGGAGGTCACAAAAGTGAATGTGAGGTGGATCATAAAACATATGTCAACACTAAAAGGTTTTTGACCACAAAATAACCAAAACTTAATTCAAAGTCAGGTAAATGAGCTCAGGGCATTTCTGACAGCTCCTGAACCACACAGTGACACTAAGGCCTTGGCTCTGAACACAGAGCATATGCCCTTTGCACAGTGTAGGCCGTCATGCCACTCAGTGCCAACAAGCACAGCCTGAGAGACACTGTCACTCATATTTGAGGTTATCATAGATTATCAATTATAGCACTCTTTGCTTTTATAGAAACCATGGCTTAACTATGGAAAACAAAGACATTTAATATTTTTCCAACCATCATTCCTCAGCAGGTAAATATTAAATTAGTTTATCTTTTAATTTTATTGTGTCAGAATGTTTGATTTAAAAAATTATTGGTTGAGGGGCTGGAGAGAGGCTTGGAGGTTAAGAGTGTTCACTGCTCTTCCAGAGGACTTGAGTTTGGCTCTCACACCCATGTCAGGCTGTTCCAGCTGCTCAAGTGTCACAGGATCTAAGGCCATCTTGGGTACCTACACTCACACAAACAAACCCACACACAGACACAGCATATACATAATGATAAATTTTTTAAATTGCTGACTGAGCTGCTGAACTTGATCTTTCATTAAATGTATTTTAGCCTTCAATTAGGTCAGAATTTTGAATCAGTTCTGAAACAGCCCTCAACTGATTTATCCAATTTTGTATTATATATTTAAGCAAACTTGAGTTCTCTGCATTGATGTTTATAAAATCAAAATGTCAATCTACTTTGAGAAACATTGAAGATGCTGTGCATCCTGCCATATCAAATATTCAAGATTGATTCTTCATGTAAAATTAATAGAGCAAACTCATCTCATTACTATGCAAATTAGTTCATCTTTAATAAATGGTAAAAGCATATGCATGCCAAAAATTATCTGAAAGTAATTTTTTTTTATAATTTACTACCATTATATGCTTTACTAGTATACCTATTTTATGTACAGCCATACATGGAGTTGTATTAAAATTTCTCAGGGAAAAGAGATTGTGAGTGGAAATGTTTAGGATGCCTTACTTGAAACCAGGGAAACTTTACCTTGGAAAAATTGACATTGGTCTAGATAAGTGTGTTCTTTGGTGTGGTTGTCTTGTTCTTTGTAGGATTTTTTTAGCAGCTTCTGTGACCTCTACCCACTAATTGCCTGTGTTAATCCCCAATTATGAGAACCAAAAATGTCCTTCAGACATTTCAAAATGTTCCCCAGGGAGGAAAATTCCCAGATGCAGGTGGACACCATTGCACTCTGCTGTCAGCTACTTCAGCAAAGCACTAATTGTTAGGGGCTCAAGGTTTTCCCTTTCTATGGAAATTCAAGATGGAGAAAGGCAATTGAAAACTTACCAATCCCATAATAATGAATTCTCTGTGAATAGAGGTTTATTTCTGGCTTATCTTAAAGGAAAGCCATCTAATGGTCTCTGACTTTGGCTAAGTTATATCATATGAGGACTCAGTTTACAGATGGCTAGTGGTAGAAATTGAGAAAATATAGAAAGTTAGTCTATAAGTTCTTTTTTTTACACATTTTACTTATTTGTATGTGAGCGGTTTTTGTTTTGTTTTGTTTTTTAATATGGAACGCTTCACAAATTTGCGTGTCATCCTTGCTCAGGGGCCATGCTAATCTTCCCTATATCGTTCCAATTTTAGTATGCATGCTGCTGAAGTGAGCACTATTTATTTGTTTTTGTATGTGTGTGCATGTGTACATATATGGATATATGTGCCGCTGTGCATGTGTGAGGTCAAAGGTTTTCTTCCTCAAACCAATGCTCCGTGTTTTGTGTTTCTAAGTTTATATACATGGTATCACAGCATGCATATTACTCTATAGCTTATGTTTTCTTTCTTTCTTTTCTTTTTTCTCAGTACTGGAAATTGAAAGCATGTTTTGTATATTCTAGACAAGAACTCTATCATGAAGTTATACCCTAGCTCCTTTTACTTCTTAATTTTGAGGCAGGTCTCTTTGAGTTGTTATAGGGTGGCCTTGGACTACTCTGTAGCCGTGCTGGGCCTCAGACCTGCAATCCTTTTCCCTCAGCCTCCGGAGTAGCTGAGATTACAGACGTTTGTAACAAATATAGATTACTTCTTTGGGTGTGAATTTCCTAGCATGTTTGCCAAGTCCTTAGTGCTACTGTTTTTTTCTTCACTTTTTCTTTCATCTCCTGCTTTTAGGAGTTGTCTCATCTGGTAGTGGAAAATGAAGAGTTCAAACCTATGTCCTCGTGTTATACAAGCCTGCTGGAATTAGAGCAACACCAGGCTCTACTTATAGAAGCCCAAGAGCGGAAGCTGCTGGTCCTGCAGTTGCTGGTTGTTCTGTGTGAGAGAATGTCTGAGCAGATATTTATACACATCACTCAGGTTAGTAGCTGTCATGCTCTGGATCGAGCCTGCTGTTATTTTGGAGTTTTTACATTTTTTCAAAAATAAATGTTGCTTAGCCAGGCATGGTGGTGGTATACACCTTTAATCCCAGCGCTTAGAGTCAGAGGCAGGCAAATCTTGAGCCCAGCCAGCATTGCCTACAGAGTTAGTTCCAGGCCAGCTGAGGCTATATACTGAGACCCTGTACAAAAACAGTTGTTTAGAGTGCAATTTGGTGGTACCCTTTCCATATTTCTTGGAATTCTGGTTAAATATGAAGGTTACTAATTAAACTCACACCAGGCCAGCTGAATCTGACTCTCATACCATGTGCTTGAGAAGCTCTTGTTGTGAGTCTCACATACGTAAAACTAGAACTGCTCGGGGCTGGAGAGATGGCTTAGCGGTTGAGAGCACTGACTGTTCTTCCAGAGGACCCAGGTTCAATTCCCAGCACCCACATGGCAGCTCACTGCAGTCTGTAACTCCAATTCCAGGAGACTTGATACTCTCACACAGACCTAAAAAACAAAGATTGGCAAAACACCAATCTTAAAATAAAAATTAAAAAAAAAAAACCAAAAAACTAGAACTGATTTACATATTTGTTATGCTATAGTGATAGTCAACTTTGAGTGCAAATAATTACTTAGCTCTTAAACAATATACTGCTTCCTGGCTCCCTTCTAGAAGATATGTCCAAATGAGAGCCTGGAAGTATTTTTTTAAGGTTTTACATAGGCCAAAGGTTATAAATGAAGGGCTGGATTGATGGCTCAGAGCAGTGATTCTCAACCTTCAGAATGCTACAACTCTTTAATATAGTTTTTCATGATATGTTGACATCCCCAACCATAAAATTACTTTTTTTTGCTACTTCAGAACTCTAATTTTTCTACTGTTATTAATCACAATGTAAACATCTGTGTTTTCTGTTAGGTGACCCCTGTGAAAAGGTCAGCTGACTCCCCCCAAAAGGGGTTGTGGCTCAAAGGTTGAGACTCACAGTTTTAGAGGATGAGAACATTTGTAGTGAAACATGAGAACTTGTGTTTGGATACCTAGTACCCATGTAAAAAGCTGGGTGTCATCACACATGTGCCTATAACCCCAACTCAGTGCAGAGAAGAGACAGAAATATTGCTGGGACTTGCTGACCACCAGCATAGGTTCAGGCTCAGTGAGAGGCTCTATCAAATAAACAGGGTAGAAGGAGACAGAACAAGACTGTGGTATAGATTTTTGGCCCAGCCTACCCCAGAGATTCGGACCTGCCTGCAGCTCCACTGCTCCTTAGCCCCAAATAATCACACAAAGGCTTATATTAATGATATGTTGTTTGACTTATGGTTAGGATTTATTGTTAGTTAGTTTTTTATTTTAACTTATTTTTACTAATTTGTCTTGCCACATGACCCATGGCTGGCTGGCTTGCTTATTTCTTTCTTTCTTTATTTTATATTTTGTTTTTTGGATGGCTGGATTGCATCTCTTGTGACTCTGTTCTTTTTTTTTTTTTTTTTTGTATCTATGTTTGGATTTTTTGTTTTGTTTTTAAAATGTCTTGCCATAGCCAAAAACAGTCTTTTTATTATTTAATGATATTTTACAGCATATAGAAAGACATCCACATCCCAAAAAGCAAGATGTAAAACTACAGATAAGCCACAGTCCACATGACAAGACAAATTAATAGAAATAAATTAAATTAAAATACAAAAGCTAACTAACAGTATGCCTGAGCCATAGGCCAAGCAACATATAATTAATATAAACATCTAAATTTTTTTGAGGGACTAACCAGCAGTGGGGCTGCAGGCGAGTCCACACCCCCATGCTAAGCCAAGCCAAAAACTCATACAACATGGGACACCAGACATCCTCCTCTGACCCCCTTATATGCATATGTATAGGCACATGTACTTACACACATAACGTGTGCATATGCCACACACACACACATACACATACACATTGAAAGTGATTGGAACTCAAATTGGGAAAAAAAAACTGTTAGTCTTGTTGTGGCAGTACACACCTTTAACCCAGCTCTCAGGAGGCAGAGGCCTGCAGATATCTGAGTTCAAGGCCAGCATGGTCTACAGAATGCATTCCAGGACAGCCAAGGCTACACAGAGAAACCTTATATCAAAAAACAAAACAAGGGCTGAAGAGATGGCTCAGCAGGTAAGAGCACTGACTGTTCTTCTGGAGGACTTGAGTTCGATTCCCAGCATCTATATGTCAGCTAACAACTGTCTGTAATTCCAAGATCTGACACCCTTACACAGTTATACATGCAGGCAAAACATTAATTAAAAACCAAACCAAAACGAACAAAAAACAAATAAAAACATGTTAATAAGACCACTTTAAATTTTATACATCCTCAGATTTACAGTTTATCACCACAGCATCCTGTGTAGTTTTAAGATATTCTAAAAACAATGATTTCAGGGTAGTGTTTCTGTGTGGATCAGTCCCTGAATTTTATTGACTGAGACATTATTTTTACTACCTTTTTTTAAAGTAGGAGGTAAAAGTAATAATGCATAGACAATGCAGGAATTATATTTTACCACTTAACCAGAATTAGCTGTGCCTGGCTGGTGAAGAGTCATTTGTAAGATTAGGTATGATTGTCATACTTAAATCTGATCCTCCAGCTCTTTGTATGGTTGTCATTGTCATCTGCTGGTCTGTGTTGCTAAGCAGCATTTTGCTGGAGCTCCTGCTGAGAATGTTATCTGCTGCCTGTCAGCTCTGACTTAGCTTGCCTGCTTAATGGGAATTGTGTTCCTGATTTCTGTCCAGGTCCCTCACTCCTTCAGTTCACTGACCCCATGTTACTCGGCAGGGTGATTTGTTTCTCTTGTGTTTATCTGGTTCCTGAGACTTCCTCATCCAGGTCTGTTTATGTCTTAGTGCTGGGTAGAAGGGGGAGCGATCAGACTTGAGCTGTGTGCTCCTAATTAAGGAGCAATAGTGTTGGACTGGTACAAAAGATGAGGTCCATTAACCACCCTTCACACAGTTTAGTTAAAATATTCCAGAACAAAAAGAACCACCAGGAAATACCAAACTGTCTTTTGTAATTTCACTGCTAGTGATAATATTGAGATATTATTTTGAAGCACACATATGCCACACTCACATGTGTGCACAAAGAAAATAAGTTATAAATTGTTTGGTTGATATTATTAGGAATGAAGATTTTGGGTATAAGAAAAACAAAAAAACCAAAGAACTAGTGTAAAAGCTCATGAGTTTCAGTTTGACATATTAGTATGAATGCATGATTAATGTTTTTCTTTTAAAAAAAATGGATATTTCCTAGTGTGGTCCACTGTCAGTATTAGGACCAATGGCAATCAGCAGCAGTAAGTGCCCTAGTTCTGAAGTGGAGCTATAAATACCGTTCTTTACGCTAAGTGCTTAGAGCTCTCTGGGATAAAGGTTGATTTGAGGTCTAGGGTGAAGATTGTACATTATAAGCTTCAAGGCAGTTGCATGTGCCCAGGCACAAAGAAGCTGTCTGAATTTAATGGGGTCATGGCATAGCAGTTAGGAGCCACCTTGAAGGGACTCTTGTTGCAACACACAGCACAACTCCAGCATTGAGAGGAACAATGACTACAGTAGACACATGAAAAGCAGAAAATGATTTTTAAAACCTCACGGGATTCTTTAGAGATTGTTAGGTCATTTGGTCTGTATTTTGTAAGTTGATAATCAAAGGGAATGGAGAAATCATTTGTTTTGCCTTTTCTACAGTAATTAGATCCCAGCTCAATCAGATAAGCAATGAAGGGACATTTTTATACATAAGAGAATCACAGGCTGGCTATGTGGATAATTATTGGTAGACTGCTTACCCTGTAGGATGATGACAGCCAAAAAAAAGAACTAGAAAATTACATTTTGCAAACCTTTATGAAATCATAGATTTAGGTGATGATCATTGTCTGCCAAAATGGTTAGAAGGTCAATGGATGGAAAACTTTTTGTGTTAGGTCCAAAATACCCAGTGAAACTGCTGCCTCCCCTAGATTATAAAAAAAATTTCAAGTTTAAATATGTTTTAGTAATTTTATTTATTTTTGTTTTCTTAATCTATTTTTATTAAGTTTTAAGTGTATATGTGTGTGTGTGTGCACAAGCACGCATGCATATGTACATATGTACCTGAGCATAGAGGAGTTAGAGCCCCTAGAGCTCACATTACAGGCAGTTGTGAATCAACTGACATGGATTTAGAGACTGACTGAACTTAGGTCCTTGGAAAATCAGCAGGTGTTCTTCACTGAGCCATCTCTCCAGCCCCTTGGTGGGTGGGGTTTTTTGTTCTTGTTCTTGTTTTTGAGACAGGGTTTTTCTGTATATCTGTGGCTGTCTTGGAACTAGCTCTGTAGATTAGGCTGACCTCTAACTCATAGAGATCCACCTGTTCTGCCACCTGAGATTAAAGACAAATTCTGCCACTACTTGGTTTTGGTTTTTGAGACAATGCCTTACTATATAGGCCTGGCTGATCTAGAACTTGCTCTGTAAACCAGGCTGGCCTAGAACTCACAGAGACCTGCCTACCTCTGCCTCTCCATTGCTGGGATTACATTTGTGTACTGCCATACCTGACTTTTGTGTGTGTGTGTATGTGTGTGTGTGTGTGTGTGTGTGTGTGTGTGTGTGTGCGCAAAACACATTAATTGTGCATATTAATGGTTCATATTTATTTATTGAAAGAATTTTGTAGTGAATACCTTGTACCCACTTCCTACATAGATATTACCACTAGAATTTTATTATATTTTATCACAAGTTTATTCATAATTTCATTCCTCTGCATCTTATTTTTTAATGTAGATTTCAGGGTTAATGCATATAGCGGGCACCTGGGGACTGTGCTAAATATTTTGGCATGGACAGATTGGTCTCATGTCACCATTAATGGCCAAACAAGTGTTGTGTGCCCCTACGTGCCGTATAGTAGGAGGTATAGAGCACTTGGGAAAAATTCTGACCTTAGCACAGAACCTTGAACCTGTATCTAATTAAGAAAATGTAGATGCTAGAATACTATGTTAAGCAAAGCCATGAAGAAGCAATCTTACAGACCTAGAATGTGCACATTTCTGTTTCTTTATCAAATAAATGGCATTAAAAAATAAGAAAGATGATAATAAAAAGAATCAAGCTAGATGTGGTAGTGCATTTCTTTAATCCTAGTTCTTAGTAGGCAGAGGTAGTCAGATCTCGGTGAGTTCAAGGCCTGCTTGGTCTATGTAGTGAGTTCCAGGACAGCCAGAATAACATAATGAGACCCTGATTCAAAAAACTAAATTAAATAAATAAACAAATAAGAAAACCAGTACTGGGTTTAGATAGATAACTGGGAGAGTGGAGAGATGACTCCGTCAATGAAGTGCCTACATGCGAGCATGAGATTTGAGTTTGGATCTCCAGCACCCACTAAGAGACTGGGCTTGTAAAAGAACGTCTGTAACATGTGGGGCTGGGGAAGGCTGCGGAGACAAGCAGGTCTCTGGCTCTTGCTAGTCAGTGTCTGCTCACTGAGATTCCCTATCTCATAAAGTCAATAGCAATAGAGAAAAATACCTAAAGTCCTTCTCTGCCCTTAGCCTATATGCAGACAGACACATACACACATAAATTTTAAAAATATATAGGCAAATTGTTAGGCACAGTGGCATACATCTTTATTGCCAGCACTCAGGAAGAAGGGGCAGGTATATCTCCCGGTTTGAGCCCATTCTGGTATACACAGAGAATTTAGAGAGTTGCAGGCCAGCCAGTGCTGTACAGTGAAACCCTGACCCAAAAGTAAGGAATTGTATGAGATATTTTTGTAACAATTGTGGACCAGGTATTAGGAGATAATTGAAGTACTTTTAAATAAATATTTAATAGAGTGTATTGGAATGATATATTATCTGTGTTATAGTATTACAGAGAAATGAGGTATATGGGTCTGTCTAATAATGGGGTCCTCCACCAACTCTCAAATTCTTTTATTCCATGATTATGAATTGAGCTATGTGCCATCTAACTCTGCCAAGTACTAAAGACACATTGCTAAACAAAATAGACATGTATCTGCATTCATGGAGCTGATATTCACATAAGGGAAAATAATAAGAAAGCAAAGAATGTCATATGGTGATAATTTCATTATGAAATGCATCAGATGGTGATCATTTCTGGAGAAAAGTAGAACAAGATAAAGGGCTGGTAAGTAGATTGACCATGGAGAGTCACAATGAGGAGACAGACCTATAGTCAGGGAAGTTGGAAGCTATTGAGATGCCCAGATAGAGGGAGTGTGCCTCAAATGTATCAAGACCAGCAAGGAGCCCAGTGCCAGTGAAGGCGAGTAAGCAAGCTTCCCAGTCTGCTCTTTCAGAACCTGCATCCTTTGCACACTACTGAACTGGATCACTATAATAAGTAGAAAAGAAATGCACCAGATATCGCAAAAAATTTATTAGCAATATAGCATATGAAAATTAATATTTATTAAGGGGTTATATAAACACTCAATAGTACAATTAAACCTTAAGACAGTTTTTAAAGAGTAAAACTGTTTCATAATAAATGATCAATCCACTCCCCCAAAAGACAAAAACAAACAAAAACAGTTGATGTCCTCATGTATCAATGAAGTCTGGCCACACCCCGTTCAGGCTCCTAGTACTTCAGAGACACATTCCAAGCTTTGCTAACTAACACCTAAATCTCACTACAGTTCTTTACCGTGTTTTTCTTTTTCAGATGTTAATTTTATATGCATGACATACATAGCACAGACTTATTACAAAAACAAACACAGAAATGCCTAATATAAAGACAAGATGTTTATTGACTGGTTTTCCCTGGAAACTATAGACAGGCATAAGCAGATATGTGTAGGGATGATGGTAGAGAAAGGATAATAGTAAAAATCGGAAGCTACAAAAACAGCTCATTAGCAACCTGAGAAACTCTAAGAATACTGAGAATATGTGCATGGACAGAGGTTAAACCTCAACAGAACTGTTGAGATACTTTTAAACAGAAAAGGAGCCAGGCATGGTGGAGTGGGGTGCCCATAATCCTAGCACAGAGACCAAAGCAGGGGGATTGCCACAAGTTCTC
This sequence comes from Sigmodon hispidus, assembly GCA_004025045.1. Taxonomy (NCBI): domain Eukaryota; kingdom Metazoa; phylum Chordata; class Mammalia; order Rodentia; family Cricetidae; genus Sigmodon; species Sigmodon hispidus. The sequence continues at coordinate 126,032 of PVIH01000692.1, forward strand.
AGCCAGCTCGGGCTACATAGTGACATTTTCTGAAGAAGAAGGAGGGAGGGAGGGAGGCAGGCCAGGATACCTCTCCCCAAAGCAAGCAAGTAACCAATAAGAACAAAGAAAAGGGGGCAGTGCAAGTTACTTCTCCTGCAGAAGCCTGGCAATAACAGAAGCACCAGCTAAGCTTTGAAAATGGGACTGAATCAGAGTACAGCGTGGTGTTAGGGCTATCTGAGATTTAGGGGAACCTGTGACTCTTTCCCCAACTTTATATACCCTCCAGTGCAAGAATTGAGGCCTTTTTTTTTTTTTTTTTTTAAGACTAGAGGCTTTTTTAATTAAAATTTTACTTATTTATGTGTATAAGGTGGGAGGCCTTATGTGGAAGTTAAAGGATGGCTTTGTGGAGTTGGTTTTCTTTCTTGCTTTCTTCCTTTCTTTTGACAGTAGATTCTTTCTGTGTAGCCCTGGCTATCCTGGAACTCACTCTATAGACCAGACTGGACTCAAACTCAGAGATCCACCTGCCTCTGCCTCCCGAGTGCTGGGATTAAAGGTGTGCACCATCTTTGCCTAGCTCTCCTTTCATCTTTTTTGGGGGTCCAGTGATTGAACTCAGCTGACTAGCGTATGTAGCAAGTACTTCTCTACTTGCTGAACCATCATCCGGCCAGCCCATGACTGTGGGTGGGAGTAGCAAACTGAAAAGCAGGAGACTTATTCTGTGTGAATGTGTCCTACCTCATCTCTCCCCACCTGACTGTGGTTCTACTGAGTCAACTGCTTATAATGACTTCACTCTTTAATAATAACATTAGGTATTTGCTGTTTACCATTCTGAGCACATGACAAGTATTAGCTCATTTAATCCTCTTAATGATCTTATGGAGATGTGTAACTTGCTGACAAAGTGCTGACAATGTGGAAGGGATTGGGAACTGACTGTTGATTTCATGCATTTCGGCAGCCCACTGAGAGATGCTGAACTCAAAAACTCTAAATTGGCTGGTAGTAAATTGAAAACTCCCCTGAATTCTAAGTCACTAAGGACCTCTTCTTGGGTTGGTAACCCCATCACAATCACAGCAGGGTAAGCTGCTGTCAAAAGTGGTGCTACAGGGAGACTGTCTGGCTGGGCATTGAAGAAATCCTAGCACTTGGAGGGAGGATCAGAAATTCAAGTTCATTCTTAGCTTCATAGTGAGTGGGAGGCCAGCCTAGGCTACATCAGCCCCTATCTCAGTGTCCTCCCCACAAACAAAGGGGAAGTTTAGGAGAAAAGGTATTTTGTTAATGGCATACATTAATACCTGGCCGTTACTTCATGGTTAACAGTTTCCAGGTTTTTAATAATTTTTTTTATTCTTTGACAATTTCACATTTATGCAGTGCATTTTGATCATATCCATCCACTGCTCCCTTTCTTCAGCTCCCTCAGTGCCCCTTGACCCTGTGTCTCTTTCAATTTTATGTTCTCCTGGTTTTCAGTCATTTGTTTTGTTTTTGCAAGAATACAAACAGAAAGCTTCTTCCCCAAGGATAGCATCATATTATTTGTTTTCCAGTCTTTTTAGTTTATTGGGTTTTTTGTTTGCTTGTTTTGTTTTTTTCAAGACTGGGTTTCCCTGTGTATCCCTGGCTGTCCTGAGACTTACTCTGTAAACCAGGTTAGCCTTTAACTCAGATCCTCCTGCCTCTGCCTCCTGAGTGCTGGGATTGAAGGTATTACTACCATGCCTGGCTTCCTGCCTTTAAAAACAGTACAGAGTGGGTCAGGTGAGATGACTTAATGCATAAAGATGCTTGTCACCAAATCTCAACCGAGTTCCTGGAATCCATCTTGGAGAAGGAGAGAACAGATGCCTACAAATTATTCTGACCTCCATACACATATACTATGTGGGTGTGCATTCACACAAGAATAAACAAATTAATGTCTTTAACATTAAAAATATATTAGAAAGGAGCTTAGAAAAAGCTAGCTTTACCAAGTAAGCAATTCTTACACTAAGGTAGAAGCTAAATAAAAACAAGGCACAAATAAAAACTTTTCAGTGGCACAACTAGGCAGCCCCAAATGGTATATAAATCAGTAACGTCTCAGGGTTAGAGAGGGAGGTGGAAATTGCCAGCATTGTTTCTGTGCATGCAACATTTAAATAACCCTTCCAGTTTCCTGCTTTGTCCCAGAAGGCAAGTGTTAACAGGCCATTCTCCCAGCTTTAAGCTTGCAGTAGGGATTCTAGCATAGCATTTGATTTGTCCAGAGAGTTAAACATGCAACCTTGCATAGTATTTAAAAGCTTATTACAACCTATCTCAGCTTTCCCATTTACAAAATTATATCTCCCCCTTTAAGCTATTAATCCTGAATATACACGTGTGCATGAGTACGTGCGTAAATGTGTCTGCTGTTGTTTGTTCAAAGGTGTTTGTACTTAAGGTGATTTTACCTGGCTCAGTTCAAATGGTGCTGAGCAAATTAATTATTTGGTTGATAACCTACACTATATAAAATCTTGTGTATGAACTATCTTAAGTTTGTAGAAATATTGAAGCTTAGAATATGACTGAATCATTTATAGATTGATTGAAGACATTGGCTTATAAATAAAATTGGGTATCTTCTTTTCTATTCATTGCTTACAAGAATTAAGACTGTCAGATGTGGAACTAAGAAATCTCATTGGGCTTCACTCTGTAGCATTCCTCCTTACTAATACTCCTCTGTGTGTCTTTTCATGGCTTGATAGTAGTGCTGACTGATCTCCCATTGTCTAGATAAACCAGTTTATTTATTCTCTTACCTTATGAAGGACACCTTTGTCATTGTCAAACTTTGAGAACTATGATTAGAGCTTCTGTAAACAACCATCTGTAGGTTTTTCTGTGAACATAAGTTTCTACCTTCTTTGGGTAAATATTAAATGGAGTGGCTGATTGGGACAAGGGAAAATTCTTTTCCTTTTAAGAAATGGGATCTTGGGACTGGGTTTATAGCTCAGTGGTAAAGCACTTGCCTAGTATTATGCAAGGTACTGGGTTTGCTTGCCAGTTCTGAATTTTAAAAAGCAAAAGAAAAGAAAGTCCAGGAGTAACAAAAAAACTATACTCCTAGCACTTCGGAGGTAGAGGAAGTAGAAGAATCAGTCACTGGTGGCCATGCTCTGCTGTGTTTTCAATTGTAGGCTATCCTGGGCTACATGAGACTCCCATCTCAAAAGACAAGTAGAGTGCTTGCCTAGCTTTCAGGAACCCCTGAGTTTGATTTCCCAGCACCACATAAAGTGAGTGTGATGAAACATACCTATAATCCCAACACTTGGGAATTGAAAGCAGGAAGAACAGAAGTCCAAGACCATCCTTAAGGATATTACAAGTTCAAGGCCTGCCTGGACTAAATGAGTATATTAGACTCTGTCTCAAAAAAAAATGATACTATGCATATGATACTATGCATAAAACACTTAGAAACTTCTGCATTGCTAAGCTCCTGAAGGTTCTGGGTAAAGAGCAATATGTCTTCATGCATTGTCCTTTCCATCTTGTCATTTGGCTGTCACTGTATCTTTCAAAACATCTTATATAAACTGGGAAATGTAAAACATAGCAGAAAAGTGTAGAGTGCCACTCTTGCTATGCGGTAGCATCCATTATGTTCTCGTGATGTTGCAGATGATGTAGACATAAAACATATGGATTTTACATTTGTATCTTACCCCTTCACTGATGCTAATTTTCTCCTTTGGTAGGTAGTGGACTTTGTAGCTGAAACACTGCAAAGAGCATGTGCAAGCCTGGCTCATGAGGCAGAGAGCACTGTGGAATCCCAGACACTGAGCATGTCCATGGGGCTGGTGGCTGTCATGCTAGGAGGAGCTGTTCAGGTGAGTTGTAGGTATAAGTGAAACTTGAATTTTGAGTAGGGAAGAGGACCTGCAGCCTCTCCTCCCTATCTTCATGGAAAACAAGAATGGATATTATATCCAGGAGAACCAGGATGACCAATTTGGATTGTTAATGAGAATCCTCTCTAACATAGACAGCAAACATGCCACTTCACACTGACCTCCCTGGATGCTACTGTCAAAAGGACAGGTCTCTTCCCTACACAGAACAAACTTGTTTTGGAAGTATTGAGCATAATGTTTTGTGCCTGAGGTAAACATTCAGTTCTCTGGCTTTCACTGTTCAGAGAGCCTAACCCTAAATCCTTCCTTAGCAAACTCTTGTCTGCTCAGATGGCATCCGTTTTGCACAGTTCCACCTTAGCTCAAGATACATCTTTTAGCTCATACAGTACAGTATACTTAAGCCTGCTGCCAGTCACTTTTAAGAGTTTTGTGGGACTGGAGAGATGTCTCAGTGGTTAAGAGCACTGACTGTTCTTCCAGAGGACCTGAGTTTAATTCCCAGCAACCACATGGTGGCTCATAATCATCTATGATGACATCTGGTACCCTTTTCTATTACACTGTCTACATAATAAATAAATAAATTTTTTTTTCAAGAGTTTTGTTTTGTTTTTATTTGAAGCAAAGTCTTATGTAGTCCAGGCTGGGCTTGAATTCAATATGACATTGATGACATTTCCTCCTACCTCCCAAGCACTGGGATTACAGGTGTGCACCACTATGGCCAGCTTAGTTTATGTTGTTTTTCATAGTTAACTTGTAGTTTTAAGATCTATTTCTATTTTTAAATTATGTGTATGTGTGTAGCTATGTGTACAAGGGTGCAAGTGTCTGCTGAGGCTAGAAGATGGTGTTAAATCCCCTAGAGCTGGATTTGCAGACAAATGTGAGCTGTCTGATGTGGGTCTGGGAACCAAACACAGGTTCTTTGTAAGAGCAGTCCATTGAATCACCCCTCCAGCCCTAATTTACAATTTTAAAATTTATTTATCCAACCATTGATTGCATATTTGCCACATGACAGATACTGAGCTAAAGATCTGGGGATGTAGCAGTGGACAAGACAGACATGGCTTATACCTCATACCAGGAAGGGAGGCATACCCAGAATGACTATTTTAAAAATATGACTAGAATTTAATGGAACAGCTCAAAAGAAGAAGGGAGGGGACCATAAGAACATAACATCTAAGCTAGGTGGAGAGATCTTCAGTGAGTAAAGGTAATTTCACTAAGAAGGAATAGGTGTTTGAGTGTGGGGTGTATAGAACAGGTGGAAGAAATCCTTTCAATTAAGGAAACTCAGACAAAGGCTCAGAACCAGAGAAAAGCTTGGTTTTCTTGAGCACTGATAGAAAGCCAGTGTAGCTGAGTTGTAGAGCCCTGGGGCAGCATTGGCAAAGGAAAAGGGCAGGCAGCGCTAGATTATGCTTGTGATGGTGACTGGTTAATTTGGTAACACATTAAGTTAGGAGACTATAAGAAAGCAGGACTGTCTCAGAACAGGTATGATGAAATCAGACTCAACACCCATGAGCAGGGAGCCCTGGGGGAATGCATTTTGAGTTTGAGCATTCAAATCTGATTGGATTCTTGATATATTAGAATTATTCTCTCCCTATACTTCTTTTTTCCTCTCTGTGGTTCTCGGAGATCCAACCCAGGGCCTTTCACTCCTCCCCGTGTTAAATCTCCAGCATTTTAACAATATGTACACCCGGCCTGCATCACAGACTATATTATGTCTCAATGTCAAAAGGTGAGACACTCCTACCTGTTCTTAAGAAGAAAAAAGATTTTATCGGGGCAATTCAATGTGAATCCTATTTCTCACTGGATTTCCTTAGCATTTCTAGTTTTATATTTTACATGTCATTTGAGAAATTAAGTTTTTGGGTAAGGTTCCAGAGCCATATTAGATGTAACAAGAAAGCATTCACAGATGGGATAGCTTAAGTTGGATTGTTATTGGATTTAATTAGCTTAGTTGACTTTTGTTTTCTGGGGAATATTAATTTGAATAGTGTCTATAAATTGAAGTCATGGATAATGTGTGTGTGTGTTGTATCTGCTTCTTTAGTACTTATTTCAGACAATATAACAAATGGAAAATAAATCACAGACCTCTTTCATTTTCCTTCTAGAGCCTGTTGTTACAGGCTGTATTCACATGCCAGGCCTGACTTGCTATCTCCGGGCAGCCTTTGCCGGTCCCTGCCCTCCTGTGAGCCATCCTGACTAATCACTATATCCTGGGCTCCCTTGACTGTGCAGTTTAAGTGAACATAATCTCATCACTCCCTTTACTTTTGCCCTAGATTGTCTAAATTTCATTTCCTGCTTGATTCATGCATTTATAAGCACCACCCTCCTCACTCCCTCCACCCCCACCCTCTTTTTTTCAAACAGGTTTCTCTGTGTTGCCCTGGGTGTCTTGAAACTTGCTCTGTAGACCACAAACTCAGAAATCTGCCTGTTCTGTCTCCTGAGTGCTGGGATTAAAGGCATGTGCCACCATGTTCTGCAAAGGGCTTCTTTTTTACATTTTATAGATTTATTTTATGTGTATGAATGTTTTACCTCCATATATGCATGTGTACCACGTGTGTGCCTGCTGGTCAGAAAATGGTTGTAGGATCTCCTGGAAATGAAGTTTGGATGGTTCCAAGCCACCATATGCATGCTGGGAATTGATTCAGTTCTCTGGAAGAGCAGCCATTGCTCTTAACTACAGCCCTATAAAGACAGTAATGCTAGGTTTTATCTTGTATTCACAATAAAGTCACACTTGGAAACTGTGGTGTTAGTTGATACTGTCCCTCTAAGTCTTTGCTTTAGAGTCTAGAACACCATGCTCTACATATTCCCTGTTAGGAGTCATTGTTTTGGCTAATGAAACAGACTCTGACAGCATCAGGGCCTTTCTTCATTCCTTCCTAATTCATGTAATTAGTGAACACTTTTTTTTTTTCAAAAGATTTATTTATTTATTATGCATACAGTTTTACAGAAGAGGGCACCAGACCTCATTATAGATGGTTGTGAGCCACCATGTGGTTTTTGCTGGGAATTGAACTCAGGTCCTCTGGAAGAACAGTCAGTGCTCTTAACCTCTGAGCCATCTCTCCAGCCCCCCTAATTCATGTAATTAAAGTGACTATTAAAACATTGTGTCTGGGAAGAAGAGTTAATTTGGAGAAAGTGTAGGTTTAAGATTCCTAACAAGACGACTGTAATTCCTTACTTACTTTCTAAATTCTAGGCTTGATCATCAGTAAAAGTATTATGTTGGAGTGTCTTTCCTGTCCCTCAGGAAGCAGTTTCAGCTTGGTGTTGCAGAGCTTGTGGGCCCACTATTGCCCACATTCTGACCTTAGGATAAACTGAAGCCATACTCTGCCAGGGCAGCAACGGAATGTATTGCTATAGACTGGACTCATAACCTTGAAGCCCAGGTTTCACAGTGAGGTTCATTACTGAGAGACCAAAGGTGTATCTTTCTCTAAAGGGACAACCGTCTTTAGCTTACCCTTCTACCGTACTATTTAGCTCTTCTTGTTTCTTTTCCTTCCCTTCTCTTTCCTTTTCTTTTGTTCCTTCCATTCATTCTTACTTTCTACCTTTCTTTCTTTGCCAAAGGCTATTGCTTAAAGTCTTTAGTAAAAAAAAAGTTTACCTAAGGACAGTAGAGATGGCTCAGAGATAAAGAGCTCTTGTTGCTCCTATAGGAGACCCAGACTTGGTTCCCACACCCACATGGTGCCTCACAACTATCTATTACTCCAGTTCCAGGGGCCTGATGACCTCTTCTGGCCTCCAGAGGCACTGCACTCATACATACATATGAGTGCTACAGACATACATGTAGACAAAACACTCATGCACATAACTCCCAAAACATTGCACTGAGCAAGTGCCTATGTTTTAGTTGTAGCTGACTTACATACCAGAACCGTAGGAAACACAGGGACTTCTGTGGAATTGTGGTGAGCAAGCTAGGCTGTCTGCCACACAATGGGAAAGCAAAAGAAGGAACTCATGCCATGATCCTGTGCATTCAGCAAGGAGAATTCGCTGCTTCTACTTCTGGCCTTTTTCCCTTCCCTGGGCTGGAAACTCTCTCTGTAGAACATCATTTATTCTTAATTGCTGTTGCCTCTTGAGCAGGCATTTCCTGCTTTCTGCTCGTTGTTAATAAGCCTGCTACAGCAGCTAATAAATAGCATGGATAGACAACAAACAACAGGGAGAAAAAAGAAAGGAAAAGAGTATTTTTAAGGAGGCAGGTGTGTTTTTTCTTCTTCTCTTTCTCTTCCTTCTCTTCTTCCTCTTTCTTCTCTTTTTAAATGTTTATCAAAGGGCATAGGCTTTTAAAAGTTTAAAAACACTGCCCTCTCCCCTAATGGGCAATATTCAGACCTTGGTAAATCGTGGATGTGTTGGGAACATTAGTCATTGTTGCTACAGGAAAAGGAGATCCATATATAGTGTCTCCACAGGCATTTTTGTTTGTTATGCCCTAGGTACTCACAAAATTGCCTTCTGACCTACACATGGATGAAGAGGCAGTGTACCCCACAACCATGGGCATACACAAGTGCACATACACGTGCACAGTAAATATAAATAATTTTAAATGATCTTTTATTAGATAAGGACTAGTTGTCTCCAAGGCCTTTTGCATTTGAGATTAAATCATCTAAATATGGAATTATCTTCATTGTGTTCATTTATTAACATTGTTAAAGAGCCTTATATAATTTTTATAAAATTATTTCTGTTGTTACCAATGTCCCATGAAGGTTTGTTACCTGCTTTAAACTACTACAGATTTGATGTAAGTGCTTCCAAGATCTAGAATCTGGCCAGGTGTGGTAGCCCTAACCCTAACCCTAACCCTAATTCCAACACATGGAGGGGTGCAGAGGCAGGCAGATCTCCATGAGTTCAAGGCCAGTCTGATCTTCATGGTGAATTCCAGGATAGCCTGGGCTTTATAGAGAGACCCAGTCTCAAAAACAAAACAACAAAGCAGCTAGGCAGTGGTGGTGCACACCCTTAATCCCAGCATTGAGAGGCAGAGGCAGGTGCATCTCTGTGAGTTCAAGGCCAGCCTGGTCTACAAAGCAAATTCCAGAATAGCCAAAGCTGTTAAATAGAGAAACCCTGCCTCAAAACAAACAAAGAAACTAACAAAACAAAACAGAAAGATCTAGCATCTTCCAGAACTGCCAACATCCAAAATCCTAGCAGAAATAAGTATTCATTTATTTCTTATGTATTTGTTTGTGTGTGTAAGAGTGTGTGTGTGTGTGTGTGTGTGTGTGTGCAGAGGCCATCACAGAGTATAAAGTGTCCTTCCATATCACTCTTTACTTATTGCTTTGCAGCAGGGTTTCTCTACTATGCTAGAAGCTAGGAAGCCCCAATAGTCCTGTCTTCATCCTTCTTGGAACTGGGATTACAGGTGTGCATGAAAAATGTAGCTTGTTGTGTGGGTGCTGGGATTTGAACTTTGGCCCTCTTGATTGTGCAGCAGCTGCTCTTAACTCTTGAGCCACCTCTCCAGTCCCAGGAAGCAGTATTAAAGGATAATTTTTAGTCAGAAATTTAATTTTCATAGTTCAAAATAAGACTTCTTGTTTATTTTTCTTGAGACAAGATCCCAGGCTGTTCTACAATTCATTGTGAGCCCTAGCTGACCTTAAACTCAGGGTAGTCCTCCTGCCCTAGTTTCCCCATTGTGATCACAGACAGGAGTCACACTACCTGGATTGTAGCTTCTTCACTTTATACTTAACTATGTTCTAGTTTATGATTCTGAGCATCCTACTGAAGTGTCTGTTTCAAACATAGGAACTACTTGACACCTTATCTCAGGAATTAAGATGTATGTGCTTGTTAACTTAGAAAAGTACTTGTATATGGCCAGTGTTTAATAAGTGTTAGCTGCAATTATTTAGCAAATAGTTCTTAAGTATTCGTCCTAGGCAGTGTGCTAATTGCACCATGAACATAGCATGATTGTTGCCCCTTGTGTTTACTTATTAACATTTTCCACATTAATTTTGACTTACTATTTTTAAATTTTCATTTTATAGTTGAAGTCAAGTGATTTTGCAGTCCTGAAGCAGCTGCTGCCTCTGTTGGAGAAAGTCTCTACTACATACCCTGACCCTGTCATCCAAGAACTTGCTGTTGATCTCCGAATTACCATCTCTACTCATGGAGCCTTTTCCACTGAGGCTGTCAGTCTGGCTGCCCAAGGTGCCCTGAACAAAAAAGACCCGGAATGGAAAATAGAAGAACAGCAACAAACCAGTCATGACATACCCACAGAAAAAGCTCAGAATTGCCCTGAACAAGAGCAGGACTCTCCTAGAACAGGCCAGCAGCCTGGCACTGCAGAAAGCCAGCCCCCTAGAGGAATAACCACAGAACAGTTCCAGGAGGCTCTGTTATCAGCCTATGATCCCCAGATTCCAACCCGGGCTGCTGCCCTACGCACTCTTTCCCGCTGGGTAGAGCAGAGAGAAGCAAGAGCCCTTGAGGAACAAAAGAAGCTTCTCCAGGTAAGTAGAACATACTGCCCAGACACATGATGACACAGTGCAGACAGCAGCCCAGGGACAGACATTCAGTTTGGGGTGGGGGTCAGGTGGGGGGGTGTTGTTTGTTGTAGTTTTGAGACAGGAAATCACTATGGAGCCCTGGTGGCCTGGATCTCACAGTGATTCTTCCCCCCCCCCATCTGCCTCCTAAGTGATGGGATTAAAAGTGTGCGTCACCATGACCAGCCTAACTCAGGTGTCTTTTAAACATTGACCATGTGTCAAGCCCCGTCCTATATTATCCTCCAGGAACTTAAATTGTTAATGAGGTAGAAAGGGTATAGAAGGCCACATGATAAATCTTGGAAAGGTTGATTTTCATATGACTTTAACAAACTGGCCAAGTGTGAGCATGTAAGAGACAATGCACTGGGTCAGCATAAGCCAATTCACAGAGATGAGAATATAACCTTCCTAGGTGTAAGCTTTATTTTGAACTTCTCCTCTTTGGTGAGCGCTGGATCTAACTGGTTCTCCTTCACTCTTTTGCCTCCATCAAAACAAAAAAGCAGTTTTTGACTTTCTAGACTGATGCAGTAGAGTGCATACTGCCTAGTTACGATTTTTTACTTTTGTTACAGCTTTGGGACTTGAGTGTGGGCTATAGTAAGAACAAAGATCCTATAAACTTCTACCTGGGACCCAATCTGAACTTCCAGGACAAAACACTCAACCTTTCTTAGCCTTGGTAGTGATGATGATGATCTAGCTATTTGTCTACCCCTTCAACTGTGAATTATAATTCTGATGGGAAACATCTGTTTTAGTTAGTATGATACTGAAAGTATTGTATAATACCTACTCTTTGTTGAACCAAGCCATGTACCTTACTGACACTGTCTTTCATCCTCACAATTACAATATTGTGTTATCCTCATCTTACAGATGAAATGCAAAATATACCAAGGTTTTTCTGTCAGGGAGATAATATTAAAACTCACAAATCTTTGAGTAACTATTATCCCCCAAACATCCTGTGGAATACTAGTTTAAATAGTGCATGCTGGACCATCTTTGAAAATTTTTTTAACTGTATTTAATCTTCATCTGCTGTATTTACCAAGTTCTGCCATTTATTTCTTATTAAGAAATCCACACAAGTACATCTCTATTTGTGATCTGTGTGTGCAGGTGTGGGGCTCAGATGTCCTCTACCACTTTACATCTTATTTTTGAGACAGAGTCTCTGACTGACCTGGAATTAAACAGTTGGTTAAACTGACTGCCTAGCAAGCTTCTGTAACTCTCTGCCTCCACTATCAGTGCTGAGCTTTGAAAAGGATGCAAAAATCTTCAGGTCTTCAGGCCTGCACAGTAGGCACATACTTTACATTCTGAATCATCTTCCTAGCCTCTGTTCATCTCTTGTTTTGGTTTTCTTTTTCTGTTTTTTGAGACTAAGTCTCAGGTAGCCCAGGCTATTTTCCCAGACTTGGTACATAGCCAAGGGTGATCCTAAAGCCTGGATCTTCTTACCTCTATCTCCAAAGGGCTGACATTACAAGTATGTGCCATCATACCAAACATATTTTTGAATTTTTGAAATGGGGGCTCATGTAGCCCAGACTGACTTTGAACTCCCGATTGCTGGGATTACAGGTATGCACCACTACACTCTTGTCTTTTTTATTTTTTAAATTAGTTTTTGATTATCATTCAAGGAAATGGGTTTTTTGATACATTTAAATTTTTATATTGTGCAGTGGGTTGGGTGAGGTGTGTAGGTACTACAGTGAGTATGTGGTGATCTGAGAACAAATTGTAAGGAGCCAGGTCCAGGGACTGAATTCAGAATGTCTGCCTGCAGCAACCATCTTTACTTGTCCCCCGCTCACTGGTTTCCAGGACCCCAGCTTGTAGAGTGATACCAGCCACAGTTAACTCACAGATGTGTCCAGAGGTCTGTTTCTGTGGTGACTCAGTCTCATCATAGCTCCCTCAGCTGTCTTCTCGGTCCCCCTCCTGACTCCTGCTGACCCATGTTTTCATGGCATGTATATTTTGTAACTCTTTCTTGTTCTTCTCTTTCCTTTGCCTTTTAGAACTCTTGTCTTATGTAAGGTTTTGTAAACAAAAGTTTTCCTATGTCATGCAACTGCTCTCAAATACTTATTCAGAGGCTTAGGATAAATTGCAAATGCTCAACCATTAGCTCAGGCTTGTCACTAGCTAACTCTTAAACCAAAATTAACCCCTATATATGTTTATGTTTTGTCATGTGAGTCGTGGCTTGTTACCCCTTTATACGTATCCTGCTTGCTCAGTGGCTGGATGGAGTCTCTGCCTCTGCCCTTTCTCTTCCCAGAATCCTCCCAATCGTTCCCCCCTATATTTCCTGCCTGGCTACTGGCCAATCAGTGTTTTATTCAAGTGACATGTTGACAGTGTACAAGAGCATTATCCTACACCAGGGTTTCTATTGCTGTAGCCAAAAGCAGCTTTGAGGAGAAAAGGGTTTATTTTATCCTAGGTCACAGTCCACTTAGGGAAGTGAAAACAGCAGCTCAGGGCAGGACCCTGGAGGCAGGAACATATGGAGTAGTTCTGCTTACTGGTTTGCTCACCTTAGCTTGCTCAGATAGCTTTCTTATAGCATCCAGAACTACCTGCTCAGGAGTGGCACCATCCACATTGGGATGGGCCTTCCTATATCAGTTATTAACCAAGAAAATGCCCTCGAACTTTTCCTTACATGACAATCTGATGATGGACATTTTCTCAATTAAGGGTTCTTCTTCTCAGATAACCCTAGCTTGCATCAAGTTGACCAAAATAAATAAACAAACAAACAAATAAATAAAGTAACTTATTTTTTAATTTTCATGGCTACTACTTTGTATTGTTTTTCTCACTCCACATGTAACTCCAGTGTCTTCCAATGTAGTCATCATCTCATCTAGACTAATCTTCAGCTCTCTCCCTCAGTAGGGTAGATACTAGTAGCATAATAGCATGAAATCAAGACTGTTGAGCAAAGGACACTGAGAGGTAGAGGAGTAGGCATTCCCACCTTTCCTAGACAGCAAGCAGGAGGACCGTGAGCACATGCTGCTGTCTTTCCCTTGCTCCCAGGTTAGGGCCTGAGTTTATCATGCTGTCAAAGTGTCTTCTAGGTAGACCATACTGCATTTGACACCCTGATAAGCTCCTAATTTGGAAAAGAATGAGAGTAGTTTGTAGCAATGTCAATAAAAGGTCTACAATTTGCAAGATTTTAAAAAAGTGGAACAGACATAAAATTGCCTGTATAATAATAACATCTCTGTCTCCCTTACAACCCCTACAACAGCTAACAATGCTGGGTTAGCTCAGGGGGAAGGATCAGAATATACCTGGCCACCTGTGTTGAAAATGTTGTCTGCCATGGGCTAGCATAGAAAAATATTGAGGATTGTTCTTCTTAAAAAGGTTTATTATATATGTATGATGTGAGTATGTGTACACATAATGCTGCAATTTGTTTGTGAAGGTCAGAGAGTAACTTTCGGGGGTGGTTTACTTCTTCCACAATGGGATCCAGGGATCAAACTCAGGTTTCCAGGTTTGAAAATCAAGTTTTCACCTCTTAATTATTCTTACATGTGTTGATTTCCATAACTAGTGCTGATATATACTTGATGACTTACAGGAAGTCCTCCCTCTAGCCCCCCTCCTTTAAACTGTCAGAGAAATTGGACTTCAAGCAAATAAACCATTTTCCTCACAAGGTTGATTCTATGTCAGACCAGTTTCTACCAAGAAGAAAAGCATGTACTCCTCTGAGACAGGGGTAAAGGGGATCCATGTCTTTTTGCTCTTTGAGAATCATCATACCCCATTTTGTGCTTCCAGATATTCATGGAGAACTTGGAGCATGAAGACACTTTTGTGTATCTATCTGCAATTCAGGGTAAGTTAGTGTGGACCAAAGATGGCATCATGTTTACTTGAGGGATACAACCACAAGACACAACTGGTCATTTTGTCCATCTTCCTGCTTCCTAAGTAGGATGCTCTGAGTAATAATAGCAGCATCCCTAGAGTTTCCAGAGGGTTCTTAGAGAGTTTCAGTGTCTCATAATAATGAAGTTTTATGATTACTTTATCATTCTATAGTTTTAAATCTCATTTCTTTGGTTGAGAAATGAGAATGGTAAAGAATGGTTCATATGTAAACTCTTACAATGTAACCTTTTATGGGGACAATGAGATGGCTTACTAGGTAAAGGCACAGGCCCTAAGCCTGAAGACTGGAGTTCAATCCCCAGGATCCACCCGATGGATGGGAAGAATTGATTCCTGCAAGTTGTCCTCTGACCTCCTTGGGGCATACATGTGCATGTGTACACACACACACACACACACCCCACGAGATTTTGTGTTTTCAAATGGTTTTGGTTTTATTATAATGGTTTCTGTTTTGTTATTTTTGGTGGCCTTTTTCTGTTTTGTGTGTGTGTGTACATGTATACATGCACACTCGAGTGCTATAAATCCAGGTCTTCACACATTCACAAGAAAGCACCAGTGAGATTTACCCCAATCTCAGCTTCAGGTATTTAATATTCCTTCATTAAAAAACAAATGGGGTGTGTGTGTGAAGAGATAACTCAGCAGCTGAGTGCATACTGCTCTTACAGAGAACCACAGTTTGGCTCCCAGCACCCATGTTAGGCAGCTCACAGTAACTCTAGTTTCAGAGGATCTGATCCCCTCTTTTGGCTTCTGTGAGCATTGCATATATGCAAAGCCCATACCCATACATACATATATAAATAATAAAATAAATATTAAAAAACAAAACAAACATATGAAGTCAGATGTGGTGGCATATACCTTTAATCCATCATTCCAGAAGCAGAGGCAGGTGGATCTCTGTGTCTTCCAGGCCAGCCTGGTCTATAGAGTGAGTTCAAAAACAGCCAGAGCTGTATAATAGGGAGACCCTGCCTCAGCCTTAAAAACAAACAAATAAACAAAACACGTGGAACTGGAGCCTAGCTCATTGGTAGAACCTTTGCCTAGCTTGTCTAAATCCTGGGTTTGAATCCTAACACTGGGGAGAAAACATGGATCATTTTATATTTTTCTGAGATTCTTTGTTCTCTACATTTTTATTGGCTTATAGATTTCAGATCTAGAGGAGTATAGGAAGTTAGGCATTCTTTACAAAAGATCAGAATCACACGGTGAGAAAGCTAGCATTACCTCAGTTTCCTTTGATGCTAAGAGCTGGGATTCTGGAGGCAGACACCTAAGTACACTGCTCCTCAGCTGATCAGCCAGGGCTACACAGAGAAACTGTCAAAAAACCAAAAAATAAAAGCGAAGGAAGTGTTTGATTTGGTTTACAATTTGTAAGTACAGGCTATCACGGGGAGGACGTGACAATAGGCAAAAAGAGAATTAAGGGAGACAAAATGACCACCCTAGAGGAAAGAGGACAACTAGGAGAGTTGAGAGTTTCCAGAAAAAGGAAATGACCCGCAGCTGCGGAGGTCAGACAAGCTGGGGCTCTAGCAGTGCCCAGGAGGCCCCATGAGGCTCCAGGATCTGGAGAGACACTTAAGGAAACCAGGAAAATCAGTGAATGGAGAACCCAGGACACCTCTAAATAGAAGTCTCAGAAACCAAGTCACCTGCTTTCCCAAAGAGGTGAAGAGGTGTTTTTTTACAGACTTTTCTGTTTTCAGGTCTGGTTTTTGGGAAGTGGTGGTGTGTCATTCTAATGTGGCAGCCTTGCTGTTTGGAAAAAGCTTGGCTGATTAACCCATTGAGCTCATTAGCCTCTGAGATCTTCTATAAAAACTGCAGCTGTTGGTGTTGTGTTTGTTTTCAGTGGTTTTAATTGGTGTGCTAATCAGTTAGTAGCTAATTTGGTGATGAAGAACAGGGCAGCTAGGAGGAGGTGGAATTTCTGTTCTCACCTCCCCAAGATGGACAAGATTGAACTAATTGATGTTTTTGCTGACTGTAATATGCCCTTAAAAGCCAAAGCCTTAGGTGAATTTCTCATTAAGAAAAGCAAAAGAAGGCTGGAAAGATGCTCAGAGGCTAAGAGCACTGACTGTTCTTCCAGAGGTCCTGAGTTCAATTCCCAGCAACCACATGGTGGCTCACAGCCATCTGTGATGACATCTGGTACCCTCTTCTGTATACTGTATACATTAAAAAAAAATAAATAAATCTTTAAAAAAAGAAAAGCTAAAGATAATTTTCCCACTGGTGTGACACTTGCACAAGACCAAGTCACTCCAACAAGATGTTCTGGTCCTTTGTGATAAGGGGTGCTGCAGAGCACTCTGGGGAGCATTTAATTTGGGGGTCTGTGAATGCATTTAAATCTTTTTTTTTTTTTTCTCAGACTGCCTACATGGCTCCATGGGTACTTTCTGCTCAACTCATTGATTTTTTTTTTTTTTGATTTATGTTTATCAATTCTTTCTGCAGGGACTGAGTACACACATTCCTACAGTTGATATCTGTTCTTGTCTTATTTAAGAATTCCTCCTTCATATGCTACCTGTTCATATAGCAGTGTAAGAGCTAAGTCCCTGAATAGTTAAACTTGGCTTTTGTGAAAAAATGTTTGCATATCTGCTATTCATACTGGGAAAATGCTGGTGTATTAGTTGTTTAGCAGCTGCTTCAGATAGAAAACTTTGTATAAAGTTGCTCAGTTTCATGCTGAGGGTAGTAGAATACCTGTAATTCTAGTACTGGGAGACAGAGGCAGGTGAATCTTTGTGATTTTGAGGTCAGCCTGGTCTATATAGTGAGTTTGAGGCCAGCCTGGGCTACTGAGTGATATCCTGTTTTTTTGTTTTTTTTTTTTTTTTAAAGAAAAAAAAAATTTTTCAATGACAAAATGTATGCAAAGTAGAAGCCCTATGTCCCTCCCAAATAGGAGTTAAGATATGTACTTGATTGTGCCTTAATGTGTAGAGGGTTAAGGAAATTTTTTTTTAGTGTGTGTGTGTACGCAAGTATGC
Source organism: Sigmodon hispidus (assembly GCA_004025045.1). NCBI lineage: Eukaryota > Metazoa > Chordata > Mammalia > Rodentia > Cricetidae > Sigmodon > Sigmodon hispidus. The sequence continues at coordinate 143,516 of PVIH01000692.1, forward strand.
ATGTATGTATGTGTATCTAGAAGCCATAAGTTGACAGTGGTTACCTTTGTTAATTTCTCTCACTTTATTTACTGAAGAAGGGTCTTTAACTGAACTTGGAGCGTCTTGATTTGACTAACTGTTCAGCTCACCCCAGGGATCCCCTGTCTCTGTCACCTAACTACTAGGATTACAGGTAGCTGCCATATCCACTCAGTGTTTATCCACTTTGGTCTCATGCTTGCATGGCAAGTGTCTTTCCTACTGAGCTATCTCCTCAGCCTGTACTGGAAGGTTCTAAGGGCATGCTGTTTTGTTGTCCAGTAATGAAGGTGATAAATCCATGAGTGATATTCTTCAGTAAGCTCTTTTTTTTTTTTAACTTTATTTATTTAATTATTTGTCTTGGTGTCTTGCCTGAAACTGGAACTACAGACAGTTGTTAGCTGCCATGTGGGTGCTGGGAATCGAACCCCAGTCCTCTGGAAGAGCAGACAGTGCTCTTAACAGCTGAGCCACCTCTCCAGCCCCTTCAGTAAGCTCTTATAGCTAGACAATTTATCCAGCTATGGCTCTGCTCAGATGTCCTCTATGTCATGTCCTTGAAGAACAGTCTGTGTTTTAGGAGTCCCAGTGATCCCTCTGAGTGTCATAAGAATCATTGGCTGTACTGGTGTTGGTTTTTGAGAAGAGCGTTGGGATTGAACCCAGGGCCACTATCATGCTACAGAGGCACACTACTGCTGAGCTACACATTTGGCCCAAAATGTCTTTGTATAAAACAAACAGTAAGAAAGAAAGAAGGAAGGAAGGAGGGAGGGAGGGAGGGAGGGAGGGAGGGAGGAAGGGAAGGACCAAAAAACCTATATCCCAAGCCAAGGAGATGAAAGTATGCCATTGTGTAAAGGAAGGGATAGACATTACATGCCCAGACAAAGCACACCCTTTTCCACCTTCTGTCTTTTTAATTTTTTTTTTCAAAAGAGCCAAAGGAAGCGAAGGCAAAGGGCACAGAATGGGGAGTGTGTGAGTGTATATACTAGATGACAAAGTTTTTACAGTTTCCAGCTAAGCAGAATTACACGCCTTAACTTGTCAGGCACCAACCTTTATCTTATTCTCAGGTTTCTACCTCCAGTAAAGTAAGTTAAGAAACCCTTAGCTGAAAAGAATTCTCTTTCCCTTGAAGGATCATCTCATTGGATCTTGTGTGGAAATTTGGAATGTAGTCTATGAAGTTTGCTTTCTCCATTTATGTCCTTCAAACAGGACACTTTCTTTCTGCTCTGACTTGCTTTCTGTAGTATCTAGCTGAAGCATTTATCGAGCATTTCTTCTGTATGTATTTAGTAAAGTCATTAGTTGTCAGGGAAGTAGACAGTATCCTCATCCTTTAGAACTTATTTGAGGTATCATTTACATTCCTAAAATGCCCCAAATTTAAAAATGCAAGTCAGTGTTTCTTAATATATAGAGGTGTAACCCCAATGTTTGGAGGGGCAAGACAGAAGGTTCAGTCATCCTTGGCTACATAGTGAATTTAATGCCAGCCTGGGCTAGGTGAGATGCTTTCTGAGCCCCCATCTCCCCACAAAAAAAAGGGGTCTCATTTGGTAAAGTGCTTTACTTGAAGGCCTGAGGATCTAAGTGCCATCTCCAAGGACATGAAAAGCTGAGGGCAGAAGCAGATGTCTGTAATCCCAGCACTGGGGAGATAGAGACAGGTGGATCACTGGAGCTCCCTGGCCAGCCAGCATAGTTGAATTGTGAGTTCCATGTTCACTGAGAGACCCTTAAAATATATCACCATACCCTTTCTCAAAAAATAAGATGGGGAGAGATTGAGGAAGACATTAATGTTGACTTCTGACCTCCCCATGCATTCATACACATATATGTGCACATGATGCACATATACACATATGTGAACATACATGTACATACACATGTACCCTAGCATACAGAAGGTCTGGACAGTGTGGTGGTTTGAGTAAGAATGGCTCCCATAGGCTCCTATATTTGAATGCATAGTAGTGAAGAAGTAGAAATATTTAGAAAGATTAGAAGGTGGTCCTGTAGGAGGAAATGTCACTGAAATTGAGGTTTCAGAAGCCCAAGCCAAGGCCATGGCTTGCTTTCTTCCTCCTGTCTGTGGATCCAGATGTAGCACTCTCAGCTACTTCACCAGCACAATGTCTGCCTCCATGCCTCCATGTTCCTGCCATGGTGACAATGGACTTCAACCTCTGAAACTGCAAGCAAGTCCTAATTAAATCTTTTCCTTTATAAGAGTTGCCATGGCCATGGTACAGTGAAACACTAGACTAAGACAGACAGCCATTATGGCTGTTTGAACCCCTGGCAACCAGTAATGAGCATTCATTTTCTTTCCTTTTTGTGATGCTAGTGACCAAATCCTTAGCCTTGCACTTGCCAGGCAAGTGCTATACCAAACCACTAAACCCATGACCCCTGAGACTTTTTGTCTCTGATTTGTCTGAACATTCACATGAATGGAATGGAAGCATATGACAAGGCAGTGGAGTTAGACTACCATTTTTTCTTTCTCGTTTCTTTCTATATAGAATACTTTTTAAAGGTTCTTCCTTACAGTAATATTGTCAATACCTTCATACCTATTTATATATTAATATTTTATTATGCTGAATAGCTCCATTTTATTTTTCCATCTTCAGTTGATGGGCAGCTGGATTGTTTCTAGTTTAAATTTTTTTAATTTATTTGTATGTGTCTGTGTGTGTGTCTGTGTGTGTGTGTGTGCATGTGTGTGTGTATGTGTGTGTGTGTGTGTGTGTGTGTGTGTGATGGTGCACATGTGGAGGTCTGAAGACAGCTTGTAGGAGTTGGGTCTCTCCTACCATGTGGATCCCAAGGACTAAACTCAGGTATTTGGGTGCAGCCACAAGCACCATTACCTGCTGAGCTATCTTAGTAACCCTACTACTTTTAGGTAATTGTGAATAATGGTTTACAAAGTTTTGGGTGCACATGTTTTCATTGCCCTGAGTATACGGCTGAGAGAATTATTAGGTCATATAGTAACTCTGTGAGTATCTATAAAATGGACTATTTCATCTCATGCCTAAAAGTTAAGTCAAAATGGACCATATATCTAAATATAAGAGCTAAGTCAGTAAGATTTTTTTTTTTTACTGTATTGTATACTTGTGAGAGCATGTTTTCTCTTCCCCTAGTAGATGGGTTCCAGGATGAATCCGTTTGTCAAGTGTGATTGTGAGCACCCACCATCACGTACCTGAGAGCTTGCCCTTTGCCTCCCAGTGTCAAAGAGGTCCTTCTAAAGAAGTTTTCAAATAACAGTAGAAATTGATTCTATTGTTTGCTTTAAAATTTTTTGTTAGTTTTTATTTTATTTTATGTTTTATCTGCAAGAATGTTGGTGTATCATGTATATGTCTGGTGCTTGTAGAGGCCATAAGGGCATTAGACCCCCTGAAACTGGAGTTATAGGTAGTTATAAGCAACCATGTAGGTGCTGGGAACTGAATCTGGGTCCTCTGCAAGGTCAGCCAGTGCTTTTTAACTGCTGAGCCATCTCTCCAGCCCCTCTGTTGTTAGCTTTGAAAAAAAAGCTGACAGATGACTCTCAATATTTACTAAAGAATAAAGTTAATTATCTACTGACTAGCCACATTTTGTTTTCTAGCATCAGCTGATGGACAGTTGAATTGTTTCCACTTTTTGATTATTATTAATAATGTGGATAGAAACATTGGATTCCACCAGTCATCCTGAAATTTAATAAAGCATTATAGTTTTATCTATCTATCTATCCATCCATCCATTCATCTATCCCTATCTCCCCTGTTTTTGAGACAGGGTCTTACATAATCTGGGCTGGTCTTAGACTTGATGTAGTCAAGGATGACCTTGGACTTGTGATCTACCTTTTCCACCTCCCTAGTACTAGAATTTTACATGTCACCATGCCAGTTTGGTTTTTGTGTTGCTGGGTTTTGAACCCAAGGTTAAGCAAGTACTCTTATCAATTATTGATTTTTTTTTGCTTGGTTTGTTTGTTTGTTTTGTTATTGTTGCTGGGTTTTGTTTTAAAGGCAGAGTCTTACTATTTAGCTCTGGCTAGTATGGAATTCACCATGTAGACCAGTTTGGCATTGAACGAAGAGCTCCACCTGTCTCCACCTCCCAAGTGGAGGTCTTTAATTCCAGAATTAAAGGCATAACTTTATTATTAAGAATTAAATGAAGACTTGGCTTGCTGGTAGTCACAAAAGCTAGTAGAGTGTGGAGGTGAAACAGCCCTTTTTGCAGAGATCCCAGTCTTTTGTACTTTATCTTGTTGCAGTTCGCAGGATATAGATGATGTCTTCTTCCCCCTTCCCACATCAAAGCTTAATTTTAGACTTTTTGACCAATGGTTTCTTCTGTTAGTCAAAATTCAATATTCACATTTATATCAGAGAACTTAGTAGTATGGTACTTTTATCTATAAGGAAAAGAGTAATAGCTACTTCACAATTATTTGCACTTTCCAAGATTGCCCTGGTAATTATCATGTCAAGAAATGGCAGTAGGCTGTGTAAAGTTACCACCTACTGAGTGCCTGTTATGTGTCAATCATAGCAACCCTGCAAGTTCAGAATGGGGGAATTGAGGCTCAGAGACATCAACTGCCTGGTCCAAAGTGACACAGGTACTAAGTGTCAGGTCTAGGATTTGAAAATAAGTCTCTTTGGCTATTGCTAGAGGGAAAGTGAGTAAGTCACAGTACCCACATTGCTTCAGTTCCCCAATAGGGCTGAGTCTCCTCATGGTCTCCACATACATGAACCAGACCTGCCTGTGGGCAGTGGGTCCATTGTAAACCAGCTCTTTATATAATTTGACAGTATGCTGATCTCATGTTTCCTTGACTTTTGTTTCTTTTGCTCATTTGGCAGTGTGTAGGATGTTACTTTTCAGGTAATCTCTGGATCTTTAAAATCCATCTTGCTACCTCACATTGCCTACTCTTCTTCCCTCCTTTCTTCCATCAGTTCTCATTGGCTTTCAGCAAACAGGTATTGGTATTGCTTAGGAACATCATAGAAAGCTTCAGAAATCACTTGTGAGATTTATGAAGTCATCTGTTTTGTACTGTATAACAGAATACCTGAACCTGGCATATTCTTATAAAGGACAGGGGTTTGTTTCTTACAGTTCCTGAAGCTGAAAATCAAGGTCTGAAGGGAGCATCTGGCCAGGACCTTTGTGCTGCACCATGCTATGGCAGAAGGAGTTTGGGGAACAGAGACAGAGAGGCTTGAAGAGCAAGAGGACTGAGCTTATCTTTTTCAGGAAGCCACTCCTTACTCCTACCGTTTTGGCATGAATACATTTGCAAAAGCTGAGTCTTGGTGACCTAATCCCTCTTGTATTAGTCAGGGTTCTCTAGAAGAGCACAACCAATAGAGCCAACATAGAAGTTAGAAGTGATTTATTAGGCTGGCTACACAGTGTCATCTGGGTATTAACAGTGGCTGAACACATGCTGGGAGGCTGAGAGCACAGTACTGTTCAGCCCACAAGGCAGTCCCAATCTGGTTCTGAAGACTTGGAAGATTCCTAAGGGAATCGAGTGAGTGTGTTTGTAGTCTCAGCACTTAGGAGGGAGAGGCAGGTGGATCATTTAACTTCAAGACCTACTTGGTGAGTTCTAGATGAGATTCTAGCTCAAAAAGGAGAGAGAGAACACTAAAGGCAGGAGAGACAGAGTGCTTACCTGCTGTGTGCAAGGCCCTAGGTTGAGGCCCTCGAGCTGAAAGGAAAGTAACAACAGACACAGTTTACACAAAAGCTCACACATCAGCATTATGCACAGTAGTCACTAAATAGAAACAACTAGAAACCTGTCACTGTGAGTAGACAAATAAAACCTGGTACATTTATACAGTGGGACAGTATTTGGTAATAATAGAGATAAAGTACTACTGATTTATACTGCAGCATAAACCTTGAAAGTGTGGTTAAGTGAAAGACGTTAGACACAAAAAGCCACATGTTATATGGTTCCATTTATGTGAAATGTCCAAAATAGGCCAATCTGTAAAAATAAAAAAAAAGTGTGGTAGTTACTAGAGGGTGGAAGAGGGATGGGAACTGTGTGTGACATGTGGCTGTGAGGTTCCCTTCTGAATTAGAAGTAGACAGTGGTATTCATTGCACAACCATGTTAAATTAATCTCACATGTACCAAGTTACACACTTTACTCTTTTTAGGTGTTCATGTGTGTGCACACATGTGCATGCATGCAAGTGTTGGTGGAGTGTAGAACAATGTGTCAGATTCTATAGAGCTGGAGTTACAGGAGGGTGGGAGCCACTCAACATGGGTGCTGAGAACTAAACTCAGATTTTCAGGAGGAGCAGCACACCCTCTTAAGCACAGAACCATCTCTCCAGCTTCAGTTAATGTACTTTAAATATTATCTTAAAATTTCAGAACAGCAGCTTCTCATGCAACTCTTGCAAGTGTGAAGGATACATGGGCAGGATTTAGATAGAACTAGAGGAAGAAGTTGAGGCTGAAGGGAAGCAGAAGCCTGAAGATGGTCAGAGGAGGGTGGGCATAGAGGAGGGCAAGCAGTTGAGGTTGTCAAGGAGCAACATGGGTTTGAAGGGAAGGGGAAATCAAACTTGAACGCAGAAGCTATATTGGGAGCCATTCGCAGGCATCCAGGCTCTTCTGTGCAGATTGCACCCCACTCCAAGCAGTGATTTAATGACAGGTTTCCTGGATTGAAAGAACAGTACTTATTCATTGTCTTCTCTTGCTTGCTCTCATTTTCAGTCACAGTTGTTAGGTGCTAACTGTGGCCCAGAAGCAACTGCTTGTTTCATTAGCTTTTCCCTACAAGGCTACCAGGGCCATCTCTAACAACAAAAAGACTGTTTCTTTGCTAGCCAGTGAGTGATAGAGCCCTTCCCTCCCCACCCCACCCAGCCCAAAGCTCTTAACCACCCTGTGCTAATTAATATCTTCCCACCATTCTCAAGTCCCTGGGGTCTTTCTCTTCAGACAGTAGAACAAGCTGTGGCTACTATAGAATTTGACATTTTCAGATAAACAGGTACATGCTTAATTTCATGGTTCCCAGAGTTTTCTTCAAATCATCTCCTGTTCATGTAGATGAGCTGCTATAATGGCAGGATGGAGACTGAGAGACAGACATTGTGGGTGGAGTCAGTTGCAGACATCTCCCTTATAAGCTATTAAAGAGTCAGTAAGTACCTTTCCTGAAGAATTGCTATGTAAATTTTTCCCTTAACCCACCTTCCTATTAAAAGGGAATTTTTTCCCTATTTGACACAGAGTTTTTTTGTGTATCCCTGACTGTCCTAGAACTTGCTTTGTAAGCCAGACTGACCTCAGACTCGAAGAAATCTGATTGTTCCTGCCTTCTGAAGGCTGGGATTAAAAATCATATTCCTCCACCACACGTCAATGATTGTTTTTTTTTTTAAGGGCAAGGTAAGGAGAATATTTCGGAAGAGTTTATAAGTAAACTAGACTTGTATTTAAGTACAGTGCCCTGCATCCTCCAGTTCCGTGGAGCTACATCACGGTGCCTGCCAGCTAAAGGAATCCCTGTTCTTTCTTCTCCTTCCCACACCACAAAGACGAAGCTTACATTACTCTTCATTTCAGATACAAATGAAAATCTCCAGTCCTACCAGATGCCATTAAGGTGATCCTTGAAGTTGCTCACATACTTAATAGGCCTAATTACATTTTTTTATTAACCCTGACATAGATCCTTTTGTTGCTGAATCATAAGTTTGACATTTTTGATTTAATGAAGCATAAATTTTCTCTTCTCTGGTCATGTCTGGTCTTGGACAGTGGTGGAAAAATACTTTTACATGGGATCTGCTCAGTTTAGACTTATACCTTGGTATTTGGTTCTGCTTACTGATCAGGCTTGTCTTTGCTGGTCCCTAAGGAGGAAGGAAAGTTGGAAGTGAATTGATGTCAGGGAGAAAAATGGCAGACCCTGAGCATCCAGTGACCTAATTAGGTTATCTTGACACCCAGTTACCAGGGCAATTGCTAAAGTTTCTTTTCTTAAGAGAAGGCTGTTTTCAAGGAATGTCTTTGAACTTTGTAGTCAACTTTTTTTCCCCCCCTTAGTGTTGATTTTATACAGGAACCAAAAAAGAACTGAGGGTTGTGGATATAGTTTAGTGGGTAAAGTACCTGTGCAAGCATGGGGACATGAATTTGGGTCCCCAGCACCCACATAAAAGTCTTTATAACCCTAATACTTGGGGTTGGAGAACATAGGATTCCCAAAGTTCACTTGCCAGCCAGTCTAGTTGAGTTGATGAACTCCAGGTTCAATGAGAGACTGTCTCAAAAAATAAGGTGGAACCAGGCCGTGGTGGCACATGCCTTTAATCCCATCATTCAGGAGGCAGAGACAGGCAGATCTCTGTGAGTTGAGTTTGAGGCTAGTCTTGTCTACAGAGTGAGTTCCAAGACAGGCTTCAAAGCTACACAAAGAAATGGGGAGGGGTGCGGGGGAGCTGGCAAGATTATTTTTCAGGTAAATGTGCCTACTACCACACCTAATGACCTGCCTTTAATCCTCAGAATCCACATGTTGGAAGGAGAGCACCAATTTTTACTAGTTTGGTCCTCTGGCCTCCACACATGTGCTGTGATATGTATATGACCACCCCTCCCATGAAAGGAATAAATAAACATGCAATTTTAAAAATTTAATTAGAGGACTAAAGAGGTAACTCAGTAGTTGGCTGCTTTTCTAGAGTATACCATTTGGTTCCCAGAACCCACAAAATTCACAACCATCTAACCCTAATCCCAGGGCATCCAGTGCCCTCTTCTGGCCTCCACAGGCACTGTACATATGTGGTGCACAGACAACATACATGAGGGTAAAACACCCATACACATAGAAATGAAGAAAATTTAAAAGGTAGAGAATGATAGAAGATACCAGATGCTAACCACTGACCTTCATATACATGCACACATACTCATATATATACACTGAACACAGAGAGAGAGAGAGACCCTTTTCTATGCTCTCTTTAGGCTGACTTGGTGCTTTTAAAAAGATTTATTTAATCTCATGTTAAACATATAAAAAATATTATTAAAATGTATATGTGCATCCAGATGTCTAAAGAGACCAGAGGTGTTATGGAGTGCCCTGGAACTGGAATTACAGGTGGTTGTGAGCTGCCATGTGAGTGCTGGGAACTGTACCTGGGTTCTCTGTAAGAGAATCAAACTTTTTTAAACATTGAGTCATTTCTCTAACCCTGAAATAAATCTTTCAAAAACAAAATTTATAGAAGAGATTGACAAGCTTCTCTTTGGGTCCTGTCAGGAGTCAGAGCTGAATCAGAGGGAAAAGAGATCTGTAATGTATTATTTTTGCCCTTTTTTTTCCTCTTATTAATTAAATATGTTAATTTGTTCCTTTAACATTTGTTTATTAAAACTATTATGTTTGACAAGCATGGTAGGTATACTTCAGAGAGAAACAGTCATGTCCTGCCTTTATAGAGGAGGTCCAGTATAATCACAGATGTAAACTAGTTTTGACAGTTGCTGTAAAGAACAGGTACTCTGAAGGCCATCCCTGCTTATGGATGCTTTCCTGGACAGAGCCGAGAGGGAGATGGAACCTGTTCCAGAGCTGGGCTGTGTCACCTAGTGAAGCCAGGAAGGGAAATGTCTCAAACTGAGGACGGCAAAGGCCAGCTGTAGCAAGGGCTGTGTAGAGCAGCATTTGGGGTGGGCTCAGTTCTAACCAGATGGCCTGCTCTGTCTCATCATGTTCATAAAGATTTCACGTAGAACAAGATTCTGCTGTTTTAAAAAAACAAGGAAAAATTTGAAAACAGTTCTTGCCTTAGGCCATCTATCTGCCCTAGAAGAACATTATATATCACAAAGCCATGTGTCATATTTTACATCCTCCAACACACATACACAGAACTTTCTCCTTGTTGCTGAGAGACATGTTCTCATCTGTATTAATCTGTTTTATGGAAGGTAGCAAGATTGCATGGCTATCAGTGCAGATCTCTGCACATAGCCCATACCATTATGAAAACCATTCCAATCTCACAGGAAAACAGCAGAATCCTATGGAGTTATTTTCGGCTAGTAGTTTTGTTTTCCATTTCTTAACAGTGGAATTCATTTTCCAATAAGTCTAAAAGTATCAAGCAGTCAGGTGATAGTTTTTTTTCTTCTTTGTGCCATCCCACTTCTGGATTTTCACATTTTCTAGTATGAACATGTCTGGCTTTTATAAAAGGATTTTTTTTTTTAAATTATATGGCTGCTGCAGGAAACTGAATTGTTTCATGATGATAAGGTTTGGGGGATTGGTACATATTGAAACAGATGGCTTCCTCTGTTGTAGTACCCCCTGGTGACCTTTTCACAACCAGGGATTACTGGAGTACAGAGTGACCATAGCTTCTTCACCATGAAATTATACAAGACAGCGGGAACCTTAGTGACAAACAGATGTGTTTTTCCCCTCAAGTAGTGCTTTTCTTAATGAAATGGTTGCTTAGAAACCAGACCATAATAATAACTTTTCTATATTTAGTCTGTGAAATGATTCAGTTTTCAAAGTTATTAAGTCAGAGAATACTAATTAGAACTGAATGCATCCATTATTTCTTGTCTGGAAATTCAGCAGCTAAATGGTTAAATCAGCAGCATCTCATTCAGCATGTGTCTCTCCAGATGCTCCTCATAACAGGGGACCCACCAGGAAAATGACAGCTCCTGCTACACTCTGAACTGTGCCACTCTGTAGTGGCTCAGTGGCGTCTGCTCTCACCAGCAGTCTGTGTTAGGAGCCATTCCGTGTGGTGCTTATTAGTCTGCTTAGAAGAGCCGTAGGTCAGTGGGTCAAAAATTATATGTGAAAAAATGAAAATAAGCTCAACTTACAATCATATCACCAAAGCAGCAGTGTGAAAAGAAGACAGGATTGAAGATGGTTTAGAATAGCAGAACTTAGAAATGGAAACTCTGATATACTATTATTGACAATAAAGAAATCTTAATCTATACTATATTTGTCAGGTAATTAAAATGAATATTTTAGTCAGGCGTGGTGGTAAATATCTATAATCCCAGGCAGGGTGATGGGGAATTCTAGTTGACCCTGTCCTATATAGTGAAACTGCCTAAATCAACAAACATCTCAAGTTCAAACTGATTGAAGTCTGCCTTCCACTAAAGAGGTGACTCTTTAATACAACTGTCGTAGAGTAACACATTCAAAAGAATTTAAAAGGATTCAAGAACCACTGGGCAGAGAGTGACCAGAGTAACAAAGGAGAGAAAGGTAGACTCCTGAGATGTGAGCTCAGCCGCAGAACCTGCATTTCCCTGAGGACGTTTGCCTGAAATTAAACTGTGGGCAAATTGCAGAAATGAAAACTTGGAGCAATTCCAAGTGAAATGAAACAACATACACCTTTCTCTTCTAAGTTTAGACACCTCAGGTCAGTCAGAAGTGTTGTGCAGCGTCTTGCACTGTGGTACACATCTGAATCCCTGGGGTATAGAGGCAGGGGGAGCAGAACTGGAGGGTAGTCTGGGCTATGGCAACACACTGTTTAAAAAAAAAAATGTATTGTGGTTTTAACATGTGTGACCGTCACCTAAAATTTGACATTTGAGCATTTTAAACAATTCATTGGCACTAATATAATCATATAGCTATTATCACTACTATTAAAACTTTCATTCCCAAAAATAAAAGCTTTTATGCTGCTCATTATAGTAACACTCCATTTCTCCATAATAATTCTTTTTTTATTTTTATGTGAATTGGTGTTTTGCCTGCATGTATAACTGTGTAAGGGTGTCAGATCTTGGACTTACAGACAATTGTTAGCTGCCATGTGGATGCTGGGACTTGAACTCAGGTCCTCCAGAAGAACAGTCAGTGCTCCTAACCACTGAGCCATCTCTCCAACCTTTCTCTATAATAATTCTTAAAGCCAGTAACTACCACAGCCACACTTAGCCAAACACAAGAAAACAAGGTCCCATAAGACTTCAGATATTAGATTTGTTGCTCACGCATTAAGAAGTAACTCTGCTTATTGTATTTAAAGAAATACAGGATAAACTTGACAATATTAGGAAGTAAGAAAAGAATGAAACATCAAACTGATTTTCTTTTTAAAGGAACATCTAAAATAAAAGTAGAATAACTAAAAATTTAGGTGGGTGAGTTTTGCAGCACACACAGCCAGGAAGAGAATTGTGAACCAGAAGGTAGGAAAAAAAAAAAAATTACAGGGACTGAGCATAGAGCCAGGCAGAGAAATTAGAAAAAAAATGCTGAAAAAAATCTGATCTCCTAAAATTTTAAAACGTAGTGTGTTTAAAAATCAACATAATTGACTTTTTTTTTTAAAGACTTTATTTATTTATTTATTTGCCTTGGTGTTTTGCCTGGAACTGGAACTACAGACAGTTGTTAGCTGCCATGTGGGTGCTGGGAATCGAACCCTGGTCCTCTGGAAGAGCAGACGGCGTGCTCTTAACCGCTGAGCCATCTCTCCAGCCCCCATAATTGACTTTTTATTGAAACTATTTAATTGAAATGCAAAGTATACTCAACAACAGAAAAGGTTTCCTAGGAAAATGGCAAGCTTAAGTCTATTAATACAGAAGATGTGTCTGTAGTCACCCAAGGCTCAGGATGAAAAAGGAAAAGTGATTAATGCGTGGGAAGCTTCTGTGTGGAATGATGAAAATGTCTCAGAATTAAAGAATACTGTTGGTTGCACAACTCTTGGGAGTCCCCTAAAAACCACTGAGTTTCACACTTTAGAATGACATATTTCATGGTACATGAATTATATCACATTGAACCTGCTTCTTTTAGCAAAAGACAGCTAAACAGTTAATATATTTATCACGTAAGGAGTCCCTAGATATCAATAAGAAAAATATTTAGTAGATAATAAACAGGCAGTTTTTCAATGGGACTTCTGGTTCTGGCTGTGTCATTAGACACAGAGTATCTTGGAAGAAAATTAATTAGAACGTTTTGAAGTGCAGTTTTGATACTTGTACCCATGAGGTGGGTTTTTTGGGGGAGCAGGGGAGTTGAGGTCCCAAATTCACCCTGAGTGTCTAAATGGGAGCTTGAGCCTACAGCTGTGAAAGCTTTGTAAAAAGCCTTGGATAGGTACACTCTTAGTTGAAAACTTAGTGGGTGGGTTTTGTTTGTTTTGTTTTGTTTTGTTTTTAAACTTTTATTTATTTATTTGCCTTGGTAGTGTTTGCCTGGAACTACAGACAGTTGTGAGCTGCCATGTGGGTGCTGGGAATTGAACCCCTATCCTCTAGAAGAACAGTCAGTGCTCTTAACCACTGAGCCATCTCTCCAGCCTCTCGCCCACACCCCCCACTCCCCCCCCATTTGTTTGTTTTGTGGAGTGTTTTGTGTTTGTTTAGTTGGTTGATTGGTTAGGGTTTTGTTTGCTTTGTTTAAGACCATCTATCCCAGGCTGGCCTCAAACTCTCTATGTAGTCAAATACTGGAAACCTAGGTCCTTGTACATGCATGCTAGGAAGCATTCTGCCACTGAGTAATGTGCCACCAGCCACCCCCTTTTTATTTAGTTTAATTAACTTATTTTTGTTTGTTTGTTTGTTTTGAAGCAAGGTCTCATGTAGCCTAGGCTTCTTCCATCTCTCAATGTAGCCAAGGATGACTTTGATCTGCTGATTTTCCTGTCTCTACTTTCTGAGTGCTGGGATTACAGACTGTACCACCAGGATCAGTGTCATGCAGTGCTGGTGTTGGAATTCAGGGCTTCACGCCAGTACTTACCAGCTGGTATTGCTTTTTGCAACAATTCATCTGTCTATCTTTAAAAAGCCCTGCCTTCATTTTACATTTTTTCTACACTTCTCTTTTCTTCCCCTCTCCTTGAATCCTTATGATGCACAAAACATACACTGTAACCCACACTGTTTGTAGTCATTGACTAATCTGCCTCTAGAGACACAGCTGATTATATTTGTATCACAAAGTAACAATGTGCTCCATAGTACTCTGTGGATACCTGCATAAAAGAACTACTGCTTGCCTTATGCTACACTGTCTTTGAAATATGGTTTGTGTCATAGCTTTGGATTACTTCTGTATATGTGTATTACTATTTTTTAATTAACCATTACTTCCTTTTTTTGTTGTAGTACTAGGAATTTAGCCTAGAGCCTCACAAATATTAGATGAGCTCTCTACCACTGAGTTGTATCTCTAGCCTCTTTTAACTTTTTTTTTTGTGTGGGTATATGGTCTGCATGTTTGTGCTTATGGATGTGGGACTTGTGTGGGGATGCACATGCGTATGCATGTACATGTATGTGTGAATGTGTTTATGGAGGCCTGAGGTTGACACTGAGTATCTTTCTTGACTCTACTCCACCTTATTTTTTGGCAGACTCCCTTGCTGAACCTTTAGCTTGCTGTTTCAGCTAGTCTAGCCAGATTGCTTTCCTCTCTCAGCTCCCTAAACTCAGATTACGGGTGGGCTGCCACACCCACCCATCTTCCATGTGCCTTCTGAGCATTAGAACTTCATCCTCAAGTTGTGCAGCAAGTGCTTTACCCACTGAGCCATCTCCTCAGCCTAATCTTTGTCTTTTATTGTCAGGCATCCAGCACCCACATGACAGCTCACAGTTGTCTGTAGTTCCAGTTCCCAGTTCCAGGCAAACACCAAGGCATATAAATAAAAATAAAAAAATAAAGTTTGTTTTAAAAAAATAAGTTCTCTTAAGCCCTGAGCCATCTTTTCAGCCTCCTTCATTCTCTTTTTAACACAACTGTTTGTTTTTTTTTTTAATTTTGTTTATTTATTTTTGGAGACAAGGTTTCTCTGTGTAAAATAGCCTTGGCTATTCCAGAACTCCCTTGAATTCACAGAGATCCCCCTGCCTCTGCCTCCCAAGTGCTATGATTAAAGGCACTAGTCACCACAGCTGCCTTTAAAATTGTATTTATTTATTTATTTATTTATTTATTTATTTTTAACTTTATTTATTTATCTTGGTGTTTCCCTGGAACTGGAACTACAGACAGTTGTTAGCTGCCATGTGGGTGCTGGGAATCGAACCCAGGTCCTCCGGAAGAGCAGACAGTGCTCTTAACCGCTGGGCCATCTCTCCAGCCCCAAAATTGTATTTATTTTTAATGTATATGTATGAATGCCTTCATGTATGTGTATTATGTACCGTGTATACTCCTGGTGCCCTTGGGGACCAGAAGAGGGCATTGGATCCTCTGGAACTGGACATACAAGTGGTGGTTGTAGGCTGCCTGATGTTTGTGCTGGGAATCAAACCTGTGTTCTCTGCAAGAGCAGCAAGTGCTCTTAACCTGATAGCCGTCTCTCCATACTTTCTCAGGATATTTGATGATACAATGAATCCCAGATTGTGTTATTTCCTGGAAAAGCCTGTTTGTACTTGTGGTGTGGCTTAGTCCTAGCACACATCTTTTATCCAAGAGCTTTCTGCTTATTGTAAACAGAAATAAATAGAAACTCCATTCCATAGGTCAAGAGGTGGAGCAACCAATTGACAGGAAATAACCATACAGAGTAAGAGAGAATCGGGAAGACTGATAGGAGGAGCCACCACAGGCAGTAAGAAGGAAGGACATTGAGTTGGAGGCATTATTTTTGTTTGAGATAGCGTAGTAGAAAGCTCTCTTTCTGAGACAGTGGTGGAGGAGGAAGTCAGAAGTTGCTTTCTCACTCCAACATCTGTTCCCAAGTCTTTATTGATAAAATAGAGACTAGACTAGAGACTTAGTTAAAAACAACACCAGACCCTTAAACTACATTTTTGAAGAAATTTTTGTTTGTTTTGTAGACAGAATTTCTTTGTGTAGCCCTGGCTGTCCTGAAACTTGCTCTGTAGACCAGGTTGGCCTCAGTCTCCCATAGATCTGCCTGTGAGTTCTGCCTCTGCTTCCCAAATGCAGGGATTTAAAGGTGTTCATCACCATGAACCAGTTAATAATTATTGACCAATGACTATTTTTTATGTCAAAAATTTAATGAATATACTTATATTAAGGCTTTAAGGTTTTGAACATTAGAAATTGGGGAGGGGGTCAGGATTTCACTCTGTAGCCCAGACTGCTCTAGAGCTTACCATATAGCTCAAGCTCGCCTCAAACTTCTGAGCCTCCTGCCTTAGCCTCCCAAACTATGAGATCACAGGTGTGTATCAGCACACCTGAGAAGTTTTGTTTTACATTGTACTTCTTTGTGGTGTTTGAATCTTTTACAGTGACCTTTCATATTATCACTGTAGGAAGGAATCAAACAGTTTGGCTGTAGAAGCAAAGTTAGTTAAAATAGGTATATTCAGGTGCTTTGCCTGAATGTTTGCTATGAACCACTTGTGTGCAGTGCCCTTGGAGACCAGAAGAGGGCATTGTATCCTCTAGGGCTGGAGTGAGAGAAAACAGTTGTTGCTTTGTGGGTCTAGGAATTGAACCTGGATCCTCTGGAAGCAACTAGTGCTCTTAACTGCTGAGCCTTCTTTCTAGTACCTAAAGCTAAGTTTTAATGGTTTTTCTTTCTCTTCTGCTTATAGATGTCTTATTCTCCTTGCCTTTTGCTGTGCCTGTAATCAAACCCTGGGCCTCACACATGCTAAGCAAGTATTCTGCCTCTAAGGCACATTGTCACTTCTGTATACATCTTTTTATACGTTGATTCTTAGTACAGGATTTGAACGTGTGTTAGTCCCGCTGGTCTCTGGATGCTGCTGCAGTTATGAGCCCTGCATATCATGGCTGCTGGTGTTGCAGTGATCACTTTCTCTAAGCCACTTTTAGCCTAGAGTACCCGACATCAGTGCTTGCCTAATCCTCTTATTAGAACATCTGCTAGACATAATTAAGGAAGGGGGCACTTTAAGAAGCACTTCTATCCTGTCTCTGTCAATGGCGGGAGCAAGTGCAAGATTCGCCCCATCTTGCCAGAGCTTTAGGCCAAGTGACTTCCTCTGTAAACTGTGCTGACTCAGCAGCTTCTCTGGAGGCTGGAGATGAAACACCATTGGAAACACAGGTCCAGGTTGCCCTCCTGTCACGAGAGGTGTAGAAAGGGCTTTATTTCTTACCTGGCTTCTTTCCTGGGGTTGACTCAAGGAATGAATCAGCTAAAGTTTTCTGCAACATCAGGAGCTCTTCTGTTCTTTTTGCCAGTCTCTTTTGATGTGCATTTTCACTCTGAAAGCTATGTAAAGAGAATTTAATGAACTATAGAAATGATTTCTGAAAATAGTCTCAGGAGAATTAAATGAATGACATCTTTATTTCTCACTCATGATCAGCTGAAAAGCAAGTTGCTCTGAATACATAAGCAGTGATTACCTTCAAAGCTGTGCCCTTCCTCCTGGTTTCAATGAGTATATTAGGCCTTCTTTGTTCATATCTAACAGAATGCTTGATCATCATAATGTTCTTGACAGTTTCCTTGGTCAGCCTTCCCTTCCTCCCTCTTTCCCTCCCTTCCTTTGTGTATGTGTGTGTGACTGAGAGAGAATATGTCTGTGTGCATATGTGTGAGCACCTTTGTGTGTGTGTTGCATACATACACATGTGCAGCACTACTCATGTTCAGGTCAGAGGTCAACTTCAGCTGCCAGTCCTGGATGTCCACCTTGTTTGAGATAGTCTATTTGTTGTTCACTGCTATAGACTTCCTACCTCACTCTAGGAGCACTGGGATTATAGAGGTGTGCCACCTTAGCCAGTATCACATGAATTCTGAGTCTTCAAACCTGGGTCCTCACACTTACATAGTGAGCACTTTGCCCACTGAGCTGTCTCCACAGCCTTCTGGATGGTTTTCTTGATGTCTGTTCTCTTACTGCTTTTCTCAAACTCACCCATTTGCTCTTACTTGGTAGAGGCAGCTATGACAAGGCAGAATGTGTGCTTTGCAGTTCCATCTTTGATTGTATTTGGGAGACTAAGTAGAGGCCTTGCAGTGGCCTATAAAGCTGTTGTGAGGTAGAGGAGTTTGAGTAGCTGGTTAAAGAGCAGGCTGAAGCCCTTATTTTCCAAGTCCCTTTTGTGTGACTCTTGTTGGCAGCATTTCACATTAGAAGCATTTGTAAATTTTATTAACATCACTATCTCCCATTTTTAGAAGCTAAACAAATATACAAAGTGAGGAAAAGTGTCCCCAAGGAGTCCAGCTGTACCTGGTGAAAGTTTACTCAGGATACAGAATATAGATACATGGGATGTTCTTCTAGTTATGGACCTTGGAGTCCTTCAGAAAGTACATGTCCTGGAGGGAGGCTAATGTTACCTATTTTTGAAAGTGTAAGGTTTGCTATCTTTAGGGTTAGATTAGAGTGCTCATGAGGCTTGTCTGTTCTGGTAGATATGTCCCCTGGGCACTACTGCCAGGTCAGCTGTATGGAGCAGGGCAACCTAATATGAAGGATAACAGCTCTGCTCTCAACTCTGTGTTCTGTCTTGCTCCATAGAATTGGAAATGAGATCCTGTTTAAACGATTGCCTAGTGCATTATTGGGATGGATGCATAACCAGTGCTTGATGTCTGCAGGACACTCACTGTGTATTAGTGGTTTGCTGTTAGTCTTTTATGAATAATATATCCTGGGGTGGGGTAGGGGTACTTATAGTAAGAAGTTTCTGGCTCGGCATAGCCTCAAGATCCAGACCAGCAGTCCTAAATAATCACACAAAGTCTTATATTAATTACATGCTGTTTGGCCTATGGTTCGGCATATTATTTGTTAACTCTTACTTGTAAACTAACCCATGATTAGTCAAGTGGCTTATTATCTTTTCTCAGAGCAGCATTTTCATCCTCTTTCCTCTCTGTCTGCCTAACATCTCTGCTCTGCTCTTCCTCTTCCCAGAGTTTTCTTAGTCTGGTAGCCCCGCCCACACTTCCTGTCTGCCTTCTGGCCAATCAGCGTTTTATTAAAACCAGTTGGAGGGACAAATATTTATAATATATAAGAGCGTAATCCCACAGCATTTCTCTCTTTTTTTTTTTTTTTGTTTTAAAACAAGAGGGGCTGGAGAGATGACTTAGCGGTTAAGAGCACTGACTGTTCTTCTGGAGGCCTGGGGTTTGATTCCCAGCACCCATATGGCAGCTCATAACTGTCTGTAGTTCCAGTTCCAGGCAAGGCAAATAAATAAATAGATAAAGTTTAAAAAAAAAAAAAAAAAAGAGCCCCAAATCTAATTTCCTTTGTATAGTTTTTTTCCCCTTACCTTTATCTATAACAGCTTGTAACCAACACTGTAAACAAAGGCAAACATCTATAATCCATTTTTTGGGAATGTGAGCATAGTTCTCTAGACTACTTCTTACTGATTGGTGGTGTAGGTAATCTTATGGGGACCCAAAGAAAATTTAGGATTATGGACAAGTCCTTAGTGGAGTAGTCTGAGGCTGTTATCTCAGCCAGTCTGTTTGAAGCTATTCTGGATGCAGAGTTCATAGGAAAGTGAAACAGGGGTGCTCTGAAATGTTGGAGTATCTGTTCCCATTGGAGACTTTTCAGGGGGTCTTTCTCAATCAAACCTGGCTTTTTGTAACCCAAAATGAATCCACAACCTCTCATTTTCTGTAAAAATAAAAAGAAAACCCCTTCTCCAAAGTAACATTATGTTTTGACTTCAATTTTGAAGTCAAGGCATTTACAAGATATATAGGTTAGATTAATCCAGCAGTGTTTATAATCAGATGTCTCTTAGCAGCTTTTGCTCCTTTCTCAGCAGTCAAACAGTTTAAAGACAACATAACATACAGTATCCAGACTCTCTGTGTATTTCTCATCTTTATGCAGCTTATAAATATATATATATGATGATCTGAATTTCTTACACAGAACCCACATAGTGAAAGTGACTCTTCACAAGTTGTCCTATGATTTCCACATGCTCTCCATGACATGCTTGTGTGCATACACGCACATGTGCACACACACACACACACATACACACAAACTAACAAGGACGTGTGAAAAAATTCAAGAGCTAGCTGCTATATATTCATACAGATCTTCAGCTGTTGGGTATCAAGGCTCCTTAGTGTACTCCTGCTTTTCTTCAGGCTTGAGTAACACTCACTCAACATGAATCTATAGGAATTTGTTGGGACCTGTCTGTAATTAGCACAGCATTGGAGCCTTCAAGTAACTAGACATCATACTGGCATGCTAGATGTTATCATTCACTTTAATTACTAAGACAGCCACTATCCAGTTGAGTTCCCCACACTTACTCAATCTAACAACCAGCTTCCCTAGCTTGTACAACTTCTTGGAATCTTAGTGTTGAAATCATCCTTAGTTGCAGTTCTAACGAGGATGTATCTTGCTGAGGCATGGCCTCCTTCTCCTCCTGATGTGGTCTACCTTGAGCCACAAGAGAAACCAATACAGATTGGTGATACATAGGAAAGACTCTTTGTTTCTCCCCGTCTTTTGTTCGAGCTATCTTGAACTTGCTAGCTCTTGAACTCCGAGCCTCCTCTGCCTCCCAAAAGCTAGAATTACAGGAGTCATCACTATGCTCAGCTGACCACTTATTCTTTTGAACTAGAACTTTTCCTATGGATAATTACATATTTTCTTATCATTATAGTTTTAAATAAATTTGCTAATTATGTTGAAGACAATTCTTTGTTGTTGCTGTTGTTACTAAGACAGCATTTCACTCAGGTGCCCAAGCTTGCCTGCAATTCATTATGCATCTCAGGCTGAGGTCACTGGCCTGTGACTATGACAGGTATTCGAGCACAGTCCTTTGCCCTATTTTTACCTCACTAGTTTGAAAGCCCAGAGACCATTTCTACCTCCCTATTTGTTTTTCTTTGAAACACACTCTCACTGTGAAGTCCAGCCTGACTTGAGACTTCTCATCCTCCTGCATCAGTCTCCTGTGTGCTGAGATTGTCAATGTGTACTACCACTTGGTTTACTTCTCTTCCTTTAAAATAGTTTCTTCTAGGGCTGGAGAGATGGCTCAAAGGTTAGGAGCACTAGCTGCTTTTCCAAGGGTGCTGAATTCAGTTCCCAGCATCTACATGGTGGCTCACAACCATCTATAATAAGATCTGGTGCCCTCTTCTGGTGCACAGGCATACATACAGGCAGAACACTGTACATAATGAATAAATCTTTTTTAAAAGTTTATTCTGATAATGACCTCCCCATTTCTAGATAAAATGCTTATGTAGATCTTTCTTGATGAATTAAAAATTGGGAGTTGGGGCTGGAGAGATGGCTCAGAAGTTAAGGGCATTGACTGTTCTTCCAGAGGTCCTGAGTTCAATTCCCAGTGACTACATGGTGGCTCACAACCATCTAGAATAACATCTGGTGCCCTCTTCTGTATACTGTGTACATAATAAATAAATAAATCTTTTAAAAATTGGGGATTGTTTTGTTTTAATAAGAGATTTGTTTCTTAATGTATGTGTGTGTTTTGTCCACATATATGTATATGTACTTTGTGTGTACCTGTTGTCCACAGAGGCCAGAAGAGAGCGACAGATCCCCTGTAACTAATGTTATGATTATACATTGCTGTGTGGCTGGGAACAGAATCTCAGTCTTCTGCAAAATTAACACATGCTCTTAACCACTGACCATCTCCCCCCCCCCATTCCAATTACTGACTATATTTTTGGGCATTGTTAGCTGCTGGCTTTGTAGATGTTCATCAGTGAGTCAAACTCAGTGATCAACTTATCTTCTATATTTGCTTCCTTTCCCAAGTTTCTGTGACTAAATTTTCCAAATGATCCAACAGTTCTGCCAAACACATGTCATTGCTCTGCTTCACGTGAAGTTCAGTCTATTTCTTCATACTTCAGGCACTTGTCTCGCTCAGTCTCCTTTTCCTCATTTATGGGCTTCTGCCCTTCCTTCCCTCACACCTCCCCCCTTCCTCACCCTCCCCTCTCCTCCTCCATTGCCACTTGAGTGAGATTTAAGGAGGATAAAAACATAGATGTTTATGGTTATTAAGCCACATTTGGTCACAAAAGTATCTTAGACTTCCTTGTCTATTCTGGGAATCTTTGATCAATGTGTATTTCCTCTGTCGTAAGTACAGTTGAATTCTGAACACACTGTTCTAATCTCATCTTTTGCTTAATAATAGAGCTTGGAATTAATTTCATAACAGCCCTTTAAAAGCTGCTGCTTCATTTTTTTGTGGGGGAGGGATGCATCAGATTTTACTGGATGAATGACTGTGATTTATCCATCTCTCTTCATGAACAATTTAATTTGATTTGACTCATTTCTATTATAACTAGTGCTACAGTGATGCTTTTATGCATAGTAATTATCTACTTGTACTAATATGTGTGCTAGAATAAATTCTTAGAGTAGAATTTCTGACTTGATGCAGAATTTAAATTGTCTTTAAACCAGTAAACCATTTTCTTAAGAATGCAAGACATTCTATGAAATGTGAAATACTTGACTTTTCCCTCATTTAACTCAGTGATAGGAAGCCATTTTCTCTTACACTACAGGGGCAGCCAAAACCTGTTTGGAGCTGAAACTCTGCCCTTGGCAGTTCACTTTGCTTAACATTCAAGATATGCCATGCTATTTTATCCTATTTTTATCTATCTAAAAGTCTAAAAATGAAGATATGAAATATTTTCTTTTTAGATTTCTTTTTATATTTATTGGGCACTTGTAAGATAGATGAAGGAGAATGAGAAGTTCAAGATCAGCAATAGAATGAGTTTGAGGCCAGCTTGGGCTATATGAGAAACTGTTAAAGAAGGAAAGGGAAAAAGGGAAGGAAGGAGGGAAAGAAGGAAAAGGAAAAAGAACCAGAGAAGTTTATCTTTAAGTAATACATATTAATATAAAGGGAGCCAGGTGTGTGTATACAGGCCTTTAATCCTAGCAGGTGGATCTCTGTAAGTTCAAGGCCAGCCTGGTCTACCTGATGAGTTACAGGCTAGCCACGACTACATAATGAAATCCTGAAATCCTGTTGTCATCTCCTCCTCTTCCTCCTCCTCCTCTTCTTTCTCTTCCTCCTCCTGTTTTTTAAGACAGATTTCTTTGTGTAGTTCTTTCTGTATGTGCCAGCTGAGGTCCTGTCTTAGAAAGAGGAGGAAAAGAAAAGGAAAATTGAGGTTAAGAGTTTAGTGGGTAAAGACACCTGCTGCCAAGGTCAGTGACCTAAGTTTAATCCCTGCAACCAACATGGTGGAAGGAGAGAACCAACCTGAAAGTTGTCCTCTGACCTCCACCTACACGTCATGACACATATGTACACATACATAAATAAATGTAAAAATTTAAATTACACATGTTTATAGTATACCATGTGATGTTTCAATACATGTAGACAATAACTTTCCGAGATATTATATTTACTTATTTTAGGTTCATCCGTGTGAAGTGTGTAATTTAAGATAAAGATGTAGGGGGCTGGAGAGATGGCTCATCAGTTAAGTGCACTGACTGCTTTTCCAGAGGACCCAGGTTCAATTCCCAGCACCCACATGGCAGCTAATAACTGTCTCTAACTTTAAGATCTAGCACCCTCACAGACAGGCAAGCAAAACACCAATGCACATAAAATAATAAAAATACTTAAAAAAAAAAGATGTGGTAAATTGAGTAGTTTTTATTATAGTCATAGGATATGTACCATTTTGACAGTTTCAGAAGGTTTTAAACCACTCCTGAAATACTCTGTAGTTGCTTATCATTACTATCCAACTCTCAGAGCCTTAGGTAACCATTACATCTGCTTTTTCTCTGTGTATAGATTGGCCTAATCTGAATAGTTCATATAAAAGGTGTCGCATAATCCGTGTGGTTTGTGTGCCCCTTACAGGTTTGTTTGCAGAAGCACCTTAGGAGTTTGTGTGAGTATATAGCTTTCCAAATTGAGCGAGTATTTTGTATAGTTGTTATCTGCCCAGGAAAAGAAAGGCAGATTAGTTTTGAAGTCAAGATAGCTTAGCAGGCTCCTATGACAGCTCCAGTCAGCATCACCATTTAGAGCTATCCATCTTCCCAACAGTAGGAGTTGAGCCTTCTCCTGTACCCACTCTTTCTGCTGAAAGGCTCTACAGATTACTTGGCAGCATGCTTTGATCAAATAGATTTCTTCTTTGTAATCTAGTCTCTGGGGGCACCGGAAAGCAGTTAGTTTGCAAAGTTATTTTTTTAAAGATTTATTTATTATGTATGCAATATACAGAAGAGGGTACCAGATGTCATCATAGATGGTTGTGAGCCACCATGTGGTTGCTGGGAATTGAACTCAGGACCTCTGGAAGAACAGTCAATGCTCTTAACCTCTCAGCCATCTTTCTAGCCCGCAAGGTTGGTGTTTTATTACGAGATGGCCTTTGGGTAAGAGGTTCCCTATTGAGCCAGTCCTAATGTTCTCCCCAGCATGGAGCAGAATGTGGTTTGGCTTCACCTACACTCTCTATGTCTTATTGGCTATGCAGCACTGCAGCTGCAGTCATCGTCTGTAATCGGAGCAGAAGGCTCCTTGATGGATCATTTGGATTCCACTGCCAGGGAGATTAATGTGTTGCTATCCTCAAAACCTGTGCTGATGCAGAAGTTACCCCATGTACAAATTACAAAGGGAATTAACAAGTGGAAGGGACCAAAAGTCATGTAAGTTTTAACATAACTCCAGCATGACAAAGTTAGAATAACTTACAAGTAATAACCACAAATAAACAAACAAACAGTCCCATCCTTTGCATTGTCACGGTCTTTGCCTTTATATGTGGTTCTTCTTGCTGCCTGTTGAGTAAGGTCGCACTTCCTTTATGCCCCAGATAAACTCTTAAGGCAGCAGCTGCATTCTAGAAGGAAAACTTCAAATGACAATGACAGTCAGATGAGGAGTAGGCTAGCAGGAAGATAAACTTGGCCAGTGTGGGAAGTGGGGCTGTGCTTAGCTTTTTTTTTTTTTTTTAATAGAAGAGTAAGGGTAGTTAATGCTGCCTAGTGGAGCTTCAGCTTCAACATTATAGGAACAGAAAATAAAAGGAAAAAATCTAAAGAGGGTATCCTAATCAGGGTTTCTGTGGCTTTGATAAAATGCCATCAGGGGAGAAAAGGGTTTATTTGGCTTGTGCTTCCACATCACAGTTCATCATCAAAGTATGCCAGGACAGGTCCTCAAACAGGACAGGAGCCTGGAGGCAGGAGCTGATACATAGACCATGGAGGGGTGCTGCTTACTAGCTTTCTCCGCATGCTGTGCTCAGCCTGCTTTTTTTTATAGAACTCAGGACCTCTAGTTCAGGGATGGAACAACCTACAATGAGCTGGTCCCCCAGCGATCACTAATTAAGAAAATGTCCTCCAGCCTGATCTTATTGAGGTATTTTCTCAATTGAGGTTCTCACTCTAGTAATCCTGGCCTGTGCCAGGGTTGACATAAACCTAGCCAGCACAGAAGGTATTTTAGAATTCCTTTGGTTTGAAGAATTGGGAAGGGAGGGAGGGAAGAAACAAGGAAACTGGCACAAACATACGATGGTGTTTATTAGCTTGTGTATCCAAAATGTCTGAGTAGGAGCATAGTTAGACCTGGAGGCTCAGGCGATCAGCCAGGGCTCTTCCCTATCCCCCCTCCCTTAGCTTGGCTCTGTGTTGGTATCGTCCTGGGTGACTTTTACCTTCACAGTGGCACTAGAAACTCCAGGACGTTAGTTTTAAACAAAGGGATGGAGGCTATTATTTTGTGGAGCTGCAGCTTGAGTTCTGGGGTCTAGCCTTTGCTCATTCCTGAATGAGTCATTATGGTGAGGATGAGGCAGAGTGTTGTAAATTGCAGCCTGGGTATGAGTTCCACCCAGGGCAAGTGGTCAAGTACTTAGCACACTTAAGAAAGAATGGGGGGGGGGGCTGGAGAGATGGCTCAGCGGTTGAGAGCACCGTCTGCTCTTCCAGAGGACCCGGGTTCGACTCCCAGCACCCACATGGCAGCTCACAACTGTCTGTAGTTCCAGTTCCAGGCAAACACCAAGGCAAATAAATAAAGTTTTTTTTGAAAAAAAAAGAAAGAAAGAATGGGAAAGGGGAACCACTGATTCCCAAAAGAACCGCAGGGTGGTAGCAGAAGTAGATGGTATGCACAGCCACATATATGAGCTTGTTCAGCCAGGATAATATATCTGAAGACGTAAGTAAGTAACTATTTCTGCTAAAGACTAGAGAGAGAGAAAACAGAAATAAACAAGGCAGGAGAGACATTAGGAAAAGATGATTTTAGGAATGCTAAATATTAGAGTTATACAGCAAACCCCATTTCCCCCACTGTTCATGACAAAGTCACAACTTCACCCCTAAAAGGAAACAGACCCACTGGATCTGAGTCTGAGTCCCTGGATAAAAGCAGCTGCAGTGAAGGCATGCAGGCCCCCAGTAATACAGAGCTGGCTGGAGTTGCAGCTGCCACATGCCAAGTCACCTTTCTTTGTGGTTTTTCTAGAATCTAGAAACTGTTTTCTTTCTCTTTCTTAGTAAACAATTCATTTGTGTTTTCGTTAGGCCACAGACATATTTCTTAAGCTGGAATATTTCCCATTTCTACCTGTAACTCCCAGAGACTTCACCATCAGTTTACACAGTAGAGTGGACTGCATTTCTCTTCCCCGTCATAGCCTGAAACTCTATGAGCAGAGCTCCTGCTTATATGAGGTGTGAGTCCACATGCAGAGGCTGCCCAGGCTCCTTGGAAATGGGTGATGAGCAAGATAGATGAGAGGGCGGGAGACAGACAGGTGCAGCCCTCAGCAGGTGCAGAGAAGACACTGGATGTGATATGTAAATGAGCGTGGAATCACAACCTACACTGCAGAAAATAATATGCAGATATTCCTGAAGATAGTCAGGCTAAACAATAGAATGGTAAACCTAAATGAAAATAATTATAGATCCTTAAGTGTTTCGTATGATTATTCCCTCCCCATCCTTTCTATAAATTTCTGGGATTTATATCATGATTATTTTTGAGCCATTGTGGCTGCCACTACCACCCCGTCCCCCTCCTTTTCCTCCCCCCTTTCTTTCTCCTCCTCTTTCCTTATTCCCTCCTCCTTCTTTCTCTCCTCCTTTTCCTTATGGCTTTTGAAACAGTTTCACTTTGCCGAACAGGATGCTTTGGGATCTACTATATGCAGCCCAGACTGGCCTCAAACTTGTGGTCCTTCTGAGTTCTGTGATTACAGGTATAAATTACCATATCTGGCTCTTGGAGCCATTTTTACTCATTCATTCATTCATTGAGTAAATAGTCATTGAACACTTATTGTGTGGTAGCGCGTTTCTAGGCATTGGAGAAACAGTAGGGAATAAAATAAAATCCTAGACTTTATGCAGTTTGCATTCTAAGGAGAAGAACAGACAATCTGTGAGGGATTATATGGGCTAAACAGCAATACTATTCACTAAGAAAATAAGCAGGCTAGAAGGATCAAGCAGTAGTGGAAGGAGGCTGCTGCTTCATACTTAAAAACAGAATATATATGAGTTATGAGTCGGGGAGCAAACCAGCAATTTTTCCTGAGGAGAATCCCCTAATGTAACAGAGGTGTGGCCTGGATACAGGGTCAGAAGCAGATTGCTGTACTAAAAAAATTAAAAAACAGCCAGGTGGTGGTGGCACACATCACTAATTCCAGCACTGGAGAGGCAGGGGATCTCTGTAAGTTCGAGCCCAGCCTGATATAAAAAGCAAGTTTCAGGACAGGCAGGGCTACACAGAGAAACTCTGTCTCAAAAAAACAAAATCGCCCCCCCCCAAAAAAAAATTAAACAAAACCTCAAGACAACAAAGTGGGCAGAATTTCTGAGGACAAATAAGCAAAGGATAGCATGTTCAAAGCCTTCCTGGTTCTGAGGTCATGAGAGAGGGCAAGGCAGAGGAAAAGCAGATCCTGAAGAGGATAGGCTTCTTCTTCGTGGCAAAGGGGAAACCACTGAGGGTTAGGGCCGAGAATGGAGGGGTCTGATGTGTACTTTTACACAGTTGTTCCCACTGCAGGAAGGAATAAGGGTAGGTAGAAGCAGGGAGAGCAATTAGAAGGTTGATGAGAAAAACCCTGACATTGAGGACTAGAGAGGTTGAAACTGTTTCTGAAACCATTTCCTCCATTATGTGTAGTTTTCTTTTTTCTGGCTGCAGGAGGAGTGCACACCCTTCCTTTCGAAGGGGATAACCTTTCCTCCCTGAGCAGTAGATTTTCTCTAGTTTGGAGACCAGCAGCCTTACTCTCTAAGGCCATATCTCCCTTCACTGCATCCCTGCTGAGGCTGATTGTGGAGCTAAGCTCAGATATGATAGCACTCGTGTTGGGTGCTTACTGTGGAGGCCTGGCATGGGTGGGGGAAGGGATTCAGGAAACCAGCTGTAAACTGAGGTCTAATACTTGTCATGTTTTGAAAATGGTTCCATAGGAAAAATAAAAATGCTCTCATAATTAGTTTCACAAGAAAAATCACTGCAAAGGCACGAGCACAAAACATTTATAGTCATCAAACCCTAGAATCTTAAAATCTAGAGAAACCCTAGTGGTTCCTTTTGCTGTGCAAATCCAGCTATGACATCTAGTGATCTAGCCTATACTACATTTGTCCATAGCCCAGAGATCAAATAATTATGGTTACATTAGAGCCCAGGCTAGGATTTTTTAGACTCTAATGGTCACTTTTCACTTACAAGGGTCATCTATCCAGAAAGCAGCCATATATATAGCTTTAAGTTACAGGCAGGTCTTAAGTGTCTTTGTGTGGGCTGGTGAGGTGGCTCAGAGAGTCAAGCTGCCAGTGGCCAAGCCTGATGGACTGAGTTCAGTTCCCAGGATGCAGGTGGGAAAGGACAGAGCTGGCTGCTACAGCTGATCCTCTGATCTGCACACACGTGAATTAATAAATATAAAAACAAATAAACCTTTGTGTTCATCCCATCTCAGGATATCTAATTTACTTGCCTTTCTGTCCTTGATAATGAATTCTGTCTTTCTGTTTTGAACCCAGGGGTTGCCCTTCTCTCAGATGTGTACCCTGAAGAAATCTTGGTTGACCTGTTGGCCAAATACAGCAGTGGCAATGACAAGCACACTCCAGAGACCAGGATGAAAGTTGGGGAGGTCCTGATGCGCATTGTCAGAGCATTAGGTGAGGTTTTTGTGTGTTTTGCTTTTTATTCCATGCCTCTGAAACAAAACAGTGTAGTTTTAATATCTTTGTGTAGTGGAAGGCTCATTCTACTAGCAGGTGAGGGCAGATCAGAAGGTGCTGACAAAATGAGGAGTTGAGCACATATTCAGCAAGTAAACTGATGAAAAGATTGTTTATTTTCCTATAGCTGCTCAGTTCCCCTCCCCAAGAGCTAGTTTACCTGGGGTCTGTATGATTGGAATGGGCTCTTGATATTCAAGCCAAGTTGGCCTAAGATACACTGTACAGGCAGGCCCCCATTTCACAATCTGCTGCCTCAGCCTCTAGAGTGCTGGGGTTATAGGTACACTTCACAGTGTCCAACAAATCATTTAAACAAGTTGTTGTTAGATCTATAATGTATATGAAACTGTGGCTCAGACCACTTCAGCAGTTGTCTAAGATTCTTTTGCTAATGAATGGTAGTGCTAAGAACTGAACCACCTACTTGAAGAAGTTGCTTTTCTGCCTATAAGCTGAGAGCTGTGATTGCTGCATGAGCTGTCAATATGCCTTTTCTTGATTCAAATACTGAGCTGCTTCTGGCTAGTTGAGTTACCATGGGACATTCCTCTACTTCTTGGTGCTTCAGTGTCCACATGTGTAAAAAAGGATATTCATACTAAATAAGGTCATATCTTGAAAATAAAATTAAAGTCAAGTAACTGGGCCTAGTGGTATACTACTGTAATCACAGCTACGTAGGAGGATAAAATGGAGGATCCCACTTCAAGTCCTGCTGGGTTTGCAGAACGAGTTCAAGAGCAACCTGGACAATTTAGGAGGGATTAAAGTGTGTAAAATGTGTGGGGCTCGGGTTTAGTCCCTAGTACTACAAAAACAGTCAAACAAAAACATGAAGCAGACACTGGAGAAGTGGCTCAGACTGCATCATACAACCAGGTCATTTCTGGGGTGAGCGTGGAGGTAAGGATAAAGGATGGGCTGTGTATGGGAGATCCCCTCTTCTTCACACACACTTATGGTTAACCTTGTTTCTCAGACAGCCCTGTCATTTCAAGGAGATCCTGTGGATTCTGGCAGCCATGCCCACTGAAGCTCTCTCTTTTGAGTTTCTTGAGACTCTCTGTATGTAGCTCTGGCTGCCTTGGAGCTCACTATGTAGACCAGGCTGGCCTCAAACTCACAGAGATGCACCTGACTCTGCCTCCCAAGTCCTGGGATTAAAGGCGTGCCCAGGCTAGTCTCAAACTTGTAATATTCTTGCTTCAGCTTCTCAAATGTTAAGACTATAGATCTGTATCACCACACACAGAATTTCATTTCTATTTTTTATTCTTTTAATTTTTAAAATTTAATCAATTAATTGATTTATGTGTGTTTTTTAATATTTATTTTTATTTTATGTGAATTGGTGTTTTGCCTGCATGTATAACTATGTAAAGGTGTCAGATCTTGGAATTATAGACAGTTGTTAGCTGCTATGTGGATGCTGGGAATTGAACTCAGGTCCTCTGGAAGAACAGTCAGTGCTCTTGACCACTGAGCCATCTCTCCAGCCCATGGTTTTGTTTTTTTGTTTTTTGTTTTTTTAAAACCAGGATTTCTCTGTGTAGCCTTGGCTGACCTGGAATTCACTCTATAGACCAGGCTGGCCTCCAATTCACAGAGATCCACCTACCTGTGCCTCTTCAGTGTTAAGATTGAAGGTGTTTGCCATCATTGCCTGGCTAGTATTTTATTTTATTTTTATTTTTATTTTTTTTGTGTGTGTTTTTTTTTTAAACTTTATTTATTTATTTGCCTTGGTGTTTGCCTGGAACTGGAACTACAGACAGTTGTTAGCTGCCATGTGGGTGCTGGGAATCGAACCCGAGTCCTCTGGAAAAGCAGATGTTGCTCTTAACCGCTGAGCCATCTCTCCAGCCCCTAGTATTTTTTTTTTTTTTTAAAAAAACTTTATTTGTTTATTTATTTATTTGCCTTGGTATTTGCCTGGAACTGGAACTACAGACAGTTGTTAGCTGCCATGTGGGTGCTGGGAATCGAACCCGGGTCCTCTGGAAGAGCAGACGGTGCTCTTAACCACTGAGCCATCTCTCCAGCCCCGTATTTTATTTTTTAAAGAGTTTATTTTCATTACTTTAAATTGTGTATGTATGTGTGTGGGAGGGGGAGTGCTTTGAAGAATGGAGGCATTGGATGCCCTGGCTCTGGAGTCACAGGTGGCTGTGAGCCACCTAATGTGGGTGCTGGGAACTGGACCCAGGTCCTCTGTAAGAGTAGTATGAACTCTTAACTTTTGAGCTGTCTCTCTAGCTCTATTATTTCATTTTTGAAAGTCTGTGTATTTAAAGATCTTGAATTATTGATGTTTATATTGTAGATATTTTCTTCTTCTGTTGTTAGCATTTTAGTTTCTGAAACAGAATTGTGGGGTTATTGTTTGTTTTTTGTTTGGTATAGGTAAATCTGTCTTTCCCTTTATGACTTCTCTCTTATATAGATAGGTCTCTCAATCCCTATTTAATTATAAATGTATATATCTTTATCTCTTCCTTTTGATGTACAGTATGATAAGATTTTGGGTTAGTCTGTCTTTTTTTAAGGAACTATTTAATTTTTTTTAACGTTTAAAAATGTAATCTTAACACATTGTTAAGTTGCCAATCATCCCAAATGTTTTTCCATCTGTTTCCTCTTGTGTGGTCTAATGTTGATATTGACAATAACCTGTGGGCTATTTTGTACCATTGCATTAAAAAAAAAAAAAAAAAAAAAAAAAAAAAACTAGAAAAATGTAAGACATTAAACTGGGTGTGGTGACACTCGATATAATCCTAGCACGGGGAAGGTGTTGGGGTGTATCTGGAAATCCAGGGTATTCTCTGTTGTGTAGTGCATTTGAGGCCAGCCTGGACTTCTTGAGACCCTGCCTCAAAAAATAACAGCCAACCAACCTCTGTGTTTACTTAAAGTCAGACTGCAGCATTCATTCTGCAAGTTGCTGACAGCTATGTAAACTCCAGGGGGCATGAATGATGTACCCCAAATTGTCTGTTTCCCAACCTAGAGGGTCTCTCTGGTACCCCAAGTAAAATAAATGCCAACTTGTCACACAAACTAAGTTATTCGGCTTAATTATCTTTCATAAAAAATTATTTATCCCTGGGGGACTAGAGAAATGGTTCAGCAGATAGAAGCATGTACTGTTCTTCCCAAGGACCAGAGTTTAATTCCTGGAACCCACATCAGGCAGCTCACAATTGCATGTAAATTCAGCTCCAGGGAGATCTGATGCCTCTAGTCTTCACAAGCACCTGCAATCTTATGCGAGTATACACACACACACACACACACACACACACACACACACACACACACACAAAGAGAACATAATTTTAAAAATAAATCTTTTAGAAAAATTATTCACTCCTTTCTATAAAACATCTATCTACAAATTCTCTTACATGTGAGAATTTCTTACGTAGCAGGTTTCACCTATTTTCTGCCAATTATATTAGCATCTTTTTCCTTTTGATATGGGTTGCTGAGGATCAAGCCCATGACCTTGTTTGTACCAGGCAAGGGCCCTCCTACTGAGTTCCCCCTCAACCTGTTGAAAGGCTAGCTTTCTGCTGCCCTCCTTTTAACTATATCTGTGCTTTAGCCTTTGTCTTCACTCTTCCTCTGTAATAGACCCTAAGTTGAACTACTAAATACTCCCTGTGTTAAGAGGATATTTCATGTATTTTACAAATATTTATTTCTAATTTTAAAGAATATGTCAAAATAAAGGTTGTTTGGGGGGATTGTTTGGTTTTTTGTTTTTGTTTTTTTTTTATTTGACTGAGTTTTGGGGTTTGATGCTAGGGATTGAACCCAGGTCCTCACATAGCCAAGTGACCACTGAATTATATTCATCACCCTTGAGTTGCTTTTTCCCCCCAGATATTTGAGACAGAATTTGTTCTGTTGGTTTTCAAGATTGCATTTCCTTGTATAGCCCTGTCTTTCCTGGAACTCACTCTGTAGACCAGGCTGGCCTTGAACTCATAGGGATCCATCTGCCTCTGTCTCCCTAGTACTGGGATTAAAGGGGTGTGCCATCATCGCCTGGCTGCTTTTTATATGTATGTGGGTCCCGTTTAAGGCTTGGGTCAGAAATCTTTGATGCAAAAACTACTTTTTTAAAAAAGAAGGTATTTATTTTTATTTTATGTGAATTAGTGTTTTGCCTGCATGTATAACTGTGTCAGATCTTGGAATTATAGACAGTTGTTAGCTGCCATGTGGATGATGGAAATCTAAGTCAGGTCCTCTGGAAGAACAGTCAGTGCTCTTAACTGCTGAGACATCTCTCCAGCCCCGATGCAAAAATTATTAACACCTCTGCCTATAGTGACATCCAACAACTCTGAATTTGAATTTAGTTTTTGTCAAGTTTGAAACCACAACTTTTGACTGTCCTTTTTATCTTGAATATTTTCCCCATCCACTCCATCCTGGGAATGAGAGCATCCTAGTTCAGTTCAAAGACATTTATTGAGGTGAGTGTGGAGGGCTATACCTGTCCTTAGAATTGAGAACCCAGAAGCGGGGGGTCAGTTCAAGGCCAGCCTGGGCTATATAGCAAGATCTTGGGGTGGGGGACAAGGAGGGAAGGAGAGAGACAGAGACAAACAGACATGCAAACGC
This sequence comes from Sigmodon hispidus, assembly GCA_004025045.1. Taxonomy (NCBI): domain Eukaryota; kingdom Metazoa; phylum Chordata; class Mammalia; order Rodentia; family Cricetidae; genus Sigmodon; species Sigmodon hispidus. Next base: position 177,480 of record PVIH01000692.1, read on the forward strand.
AAATATTTATTGAGTAGCCACTTAACCATAGATTTGTGAGCATCTGGAGGTTAGAGCAAGGAGCTTAGAGTTCAGCTAGAGGTGATGGTAGGAAGTGGGAGAGACCTGCCCACTGCATTGTGAGGGCACAGAAGGAACTGACCTGCTTGCCCTGATCTTCTTGAGACATAGATGAATGTGGCAGTGTGTACCAGAGTCATGGTTTTGTTGTTGTTTTTGGTTGTTTGTTTTTTGTTTTGTTTTAGCATAGCTTGTCAGTCTGGGACAAATAACTTTAGTATGGTAATTCAGAGATTTTTCATCTCATAACAGAGGCTTAGGGTGAAAAGCTAAGAGGAAGTGTGAATAATAGAGTACCAGCCTGGGCATTTACAGATTTCAACTGTAATAAACTATAGTTAACTATTAGAATTTACTAGGTTTTATTTATTTGTTTTTGTTGTCCCCCCACCTTGAGATAAAATCTCAAAACCCTCTAATCAAGGTTAGCCTCCAGCTCACCATGTAGCCAAGGCAGGCTTTGAATTCCTTATCCTCCTGCCTCCACCTCCCAAGTCCTGGGACTGCAGACATGCACTCAACACACTTGACTTTAGAATCCATGGTTTGGGAGTTGAGGAGATGATTCAGTGACTAGAAGTTTTGTTCCCAGAACCCACATAAAATCAGATGTGGTAGTATGTCTGTAATAGTGGTACTTCTGCATTAAGATGAGAGTGGACCGACTGGAGAGATGGCTCAGAGGCTAAGAGCACTGGCTATTCTTCCAGAGGTCCTGAGTTCAATTCCCAGTAACCACATGGTGGCTCACAACCATCTATGATGACATCTGGTACCCTCATCTGTATACTGTATACATAAAATAAATAAATAAATAAATCTTAAAAAAAAAAAAAAGATGAGGGTGGGCACAGAAGCATCCCTGGAAGCTCACAGGACAGCAACCTGCCTTGCCCAGGCTCCAGCAAGATAGAATATGAGGGCCTTAAATGGCACCTAAGGTTTTCCTGTGACCTCAAACACAGGCATCATGACATACATGCTCCCCTCATATATATAAGAAACATACAAATAGAGACACATAGACACACTCATAGAAATACATACACATATATACATATGTATGTGTGCACACCCTGCCAAGTGTGATCTGGTCAGCATGGATGTCGATCAGCACCATCAGTGTTTATGCTAATATAATTTGGGAACACTAATGTGGTCAGAGTTAACGACTCAAACCTAGACTAACTTATTTCATTTAAAAATGTATAAATAGACCTTTCCTATCCCCTAATTATATAGTAACACATTGTCTATTTGGAAGTATGAAAAAGAAATTCCATTCATCAGTTGCCAATTAGAAGTAATCACTCTTGGTTTAAATTCTACTTTCCTAATAGATACTAAGAACTGGACCTAGGGCTTCTTGCATACATAGGCTATACCACTGAGCTAGGGTGCCAGCTTTCAGGTTAGGTTTTAATAATTTCTTTTCCCAGAGTTATGTTTATATATATATTTCTGTTTTCATCTAACATTATTCATGAGTACTTTTCTTTAATTTTATTTGCTTATTCTATGATCTCTGTGTGTGTGTGTGTGTGTGTGTGTGTGTGTGTGTGTGTGTGTGTACAGGTGTGTAGAGGAGAGAGGACAGCACACTGCTACAGCATGCAGTAGTCCATTCTCTCCTTTCAGCATGGAGGTCTCAGGGTTGCCAGCTGAGCAGCATCATGACAGCCTGTTTTCTTTCTTCCTTCCTGGCTTGCTTTCTCTCACTCTCTTTTTCTTTTTAATGGGGTTTTGCAGTGTTGCCCAGGCTAGCCTTGAACTGTTGGGCTCAAGCTATTCACTTCTCAGGCTATAAAATTGCACTCCCATGCCCATTTCCTGGGTAGCTTTCAATATCATTAACTATCTTCCTGAAAATGCAATGATTATAAGTTGTATTATAATCAATAACTTAATGGACTGTGGTTTTATTTAATTATCATTTAGGAGGAAATTTTTAATTAGGTTGTTGTCATTGTTTTTCTGATTACAGGGAGAATGCTGATTTTTCGGTTCACTCCCTTTGGTGACCCTTTGCTTCCTTTCTTGGAATTGGCTCCTAGGGGAGAAATGGTTAGGTTAGAGTACAGGTATGCTTTTAAGACTCTTCTTTTTGTTTAAGACTCTTCATTTTTAGGACAAGATTTTCCTTCAGAAATGTGCATTTAGCAACAAATGAGACTGCCAGTGTCTCACAGAGAAAAATTTTTACAAGCTTTCCCACTGAACTTTCAAACTCAGCCATTTGTCTCCAACTGTTTGTGTGTTTTCCACAATGAACCAGGCAAAGTGGGAGAGACAGGGATGGCTCATGGATGTGTGACTCAGTGAGGTGAGAGCCTTTGCCCTGGCAGCTGCAGTCTGGTTGTATAGTGATGTGAAGCAGAAAGTATAGCATTTCTTCATTATTATTAGGGGTAGAATGTAGTCTTCTAATGAGCAAGCTCAGACAAGTTCCCGTTTACACTGTCAGAGACTTCTGAAGAGGTGGATGAAATAGAAGGCTCCAGTCATGCTGCTCCAGATGGAGTTTGCCTGTAGGACAAATCAGGAACCCAGATTTGCATGAGGACAGGGCAGGGGAGTCAATCACAGATCTTTGTTAGCATATGCCATGGCAGGTGGAATTACCCAAAATCCTGAGGCAAAACAGTGTCTTCTCTCAAAATACTCTGTATTCTAGAAAAAAGGCTGGGTCTGGGCTTTAGGGTATTTCTAACTGTCGAAACTTGCTAAACTCTCTGTCAACCCTTTTCCATGTTGCCAGCTTAGATTTTATGTTTAGAGCAATCACTTTGCCCCACAAAGTTCATTCAACTGATGAGCAACCCGAGATCCACGTCTCTACCAGCCCATCCAGCTCCCGGATAAAGCCCATAATCTGATTTTAGAAAACCTATAATCTGTCCGGAGACTAGAGTATTCAGTCTCAGATCCTACTCTGACTACCCATCTTCTTCTAGTCAATTATAGAAAACAAAGGAAAATTGAACAGTCAGCTTTCATATGCATGTGTTTAGTTTCTGTTTGTTCAACCAACCATAGACCAAAAAAATAATTTTTAAAACATTGCATGCACTAAATATGTGAACAAACTTTTTCTTATAGTTATTCCCAAAGAGATAAAATAGAACAGCTATTTATATGCATTTGCACTACATTAAATATTATAAGTAATCTAGAGATGACTTAAAGAATCTGGGAAGCTATGTGTAGGTTTTACAAGGGACTTTCTCTTACACAGATTTTAAAACAAGTCCTTCTAAGATACAGAGAGCTGTAATTGGATTTGTCTAACAGGCTGTGGTAAATTTTAGTTGGGTTAGCTTGATAATTAAGATGCCGGGAATGACTATAAAATAGCTACATGATATTATACAGGATGATGTACCACACTTTACACCAGCTATTCAACTACAATTGTGACTTTTTTCAAATTAAAAATTATCATTTTCTTTGATTGCAAAGTGTAAAAATGTCTTGTTTTAAGAAATACAAAGCTGGGTGTGGTAGCACACACCTTAATCTCAGTGCTGTGGAGACGGGCAGGCAGATCTTTGTGAATTGAAAGCCTGACTAGTCAGCACAATGAATTCCAGGATAGCCTAGAGATATAAAGAGACCCCGTCTAAAACAACAACAAGGGGGGAGGGATGTGTACCAGAGGCTGGAGGGATGGATCAATGGTTAAAAGCACTGGCTATTCTTCCAGAGGACCTGGGTTTGATCCTATCTCACAACTGTCTATAACTCCAGTTCCAGTCGATCCAGTTGATATGTTTTTGTGGCCTCCATGGGCCCTGCATGTACATGAAACACAGATATGTGTGGAGGCAAACCACCCATACACAATAAATAAAAAGAAATAAAATATATTAAAAATATATTTAAAAAGAGAAATAAAAGATGGGCATAGTGACACACAGCTTTAGTCCCAGTACTCAGGAGACAGAGGCAGGTGGATCTCAAAGAGTTTGAGGCCAGCCTGATCTACATAGCAAATTTGGGCCAGACTACATGGTGAGACCCTATCTCAAAAAAAAAGGAAAGAAAGAAAATAAAGAAATACAGTTTTGGCCTTGTGAGATGGTTCAGTGAGAAAGTGCTTGCTTAGTATGTGGGAGGCCCTGAGTTTTATTCCTAGTACAAAACAAACAAACAAACCAAACACCCCAGCATTAATACATTTTAATATTAGGTGATTTACATGACTAGTCAAAGGATGACGAAGTAAATCAGCTTCAGAAATTTGTTGTATTAGGCTGGTGAAAAGACTTAGTGATTTGCCTCCAAGTCTGAGGATCTACATGGTAGATACATGACTGCCACATATGTGCTGTGGCATACACATGTATGCATATACACAAATAATTTAAATACTGTTAAGGAGTTCATTGTTGTTTTTGCTGTTTGTTTTTGTAGTGCTGTATTCATTGAGCTCAAAGCCCTGTGTATTCTAAGTAAGTGTTCTCTGCTGCTCAGCTCCATCCTCAACTCTGAGGTATCTTATTCAGCAGAGTCATTTTATTTTTTATTTTTTTTATTTATTTATTTATTTATTTATTTATTTGCCTTGGTGTTTGCCTGGAACTGGAACTACAGACAGTTGTTAGCTGCCATGTGGGTGCTGGGAATCGAACCCGGGTCCTCTGGAAGAGCAGACGGTGCTCTTAACCGCTGAGCCATCTCTCCAGCCCCCAGCAGAGTCATTTTAAAGCTGCAATCATTTTACACACACACACACCTCACATATATGCACAAGCATACACACATGTGAAGCGTTAATCTAATTAATCTTTAACAATAATCAAGAGTCAAATATTGGAGTAAGAACCTGAAAGATCAGAGAAGCTGTGAGCAGCCACAAGTCACTTCTTACCTCTTCTAAAAAGGGCTGAGATGCTCTCTCAGCCCTGCCTTACCACTTCCTGTCTTCTTTTACTACAGTCCTCCAAACCTCTATGGTCAGCTAGTGGTTGGTTCCACCCTCTGACTCCAAGCAAGCTTTGTCAGAACACAATCAAAATATCACACATTTCCCCACACATTTATTTCTCTAAATAAAATGTGAAGGTTTTGACTAATATAGTAAAACTATGTACAATAAGTACAATAACAGCATATAAATGTATACAGGCAAGAATTACTTGTGTTATTGAAACATCTTAAATATTATATTTTCTAGATCTCTGAAGTGTTTGAAGACCACCTGTCTGTCTAAAAAATATATCTGTTTGACCTTGAAAACATATCTAACATGGCTACAAGTTTGCATGTTATAGGTGACTATTAACCTACATTTCTTTGTTATCCTAAATACATAATTTGTAATAATAACTCTCAAGAACTAGAAATTGATGTTATGTTGTTAAATGAGCTGGATAGATACAATACCTTGAACAAGAGTAGAAATGTATGTATAGTATGTTCTAACAAAAATATCCTCAAATTTGTATCAATATACAAAAATATCTTAAGAGTAGAAATTTATATACAGTATAGCAAAAATAACCTCAGATTTGTATCAGTATATAAAAACTCATACCAATGTAAAATATTTAAGACTAGTAGTTCCATTTTTGGTTTAAAAGTATATTCAATAATCTACCTTTTATCTTATCATTTCTTTATCTCTTCCCTTTTCTTTTCAGAATAAGATCCCTGAATCTATTCTCTTTGTTCAGCTTTTTTCCTGACCATTACCAATCACAACTTGTAACCAAGCCCCCTAAATGATGACAAATATCCCTAACCCACAGAATGACCCAAACCCACCCACCCCCCTCTTGGGAATGTGGGCATCATCTTCTTAAAATTACTTCCTGTTGTTTGGGGACAACAGTATCTTTAGGGCTTTAGGGGACTCTAAGAAAATTGGAATAGTTGTCAAGGCCTAGAAGAGCTGGCAGGTTTTTTTTTTTTTTTTTTTTTTTTTTTTAATAATCTTGGGCTGTTCCTCTCTAATTTATAATGTAATGGTGAGGCTGCTTCTCCTTTAAATTCCTCTGTCATTGTCTGAATATCTCTATTATCTATCTTAATAAGTTTTTCTAATGCTTGTAACTTATCAGTCAAAATTGCATTATTATCTTTAGTAATATCTTTTCTAAGGCCTGTATCTTGGCACTGATATCAACCAACCTTTTTAGGAATAAAACAAGAATTACCAAATGAATAATAATTATAATTGACGTTATGTAAGTCCCAACTAAGTTAATTATCCCTTCATTTAATTGTTCCACTTTCAAACTATCCAACTCCCTCTATCATAATATTGTTTTCCACTTTTAACTTGGGGGAAACCCCACTCACACTAATATTCCCTTTTAAGAATTCCAATTTGTTTCACCAGATCTGCTGGTAATGACAGTGAAGTGTAAGGGTAGCTGTCCCTATGTATCATAGGCGGTGGACAACACAGGAGGTACACAGCCTGCCTGTGGACAGCTGCCTCTGGTTGCATGTCAGAAGCCTTAGAAGGGCTTCCAAGGAAAGCCCACAACTCATGGAGAAAAGGAGCCAAAGAGCCAGTTGTCTGAAAGGTGGACACAGGGAACTTGGGAAAGCAGCACATGTGACAGGCAGGAAATGAGCACAAAGTTGCCTAAAGGCAGAGCTGGCTGGTGCTGAGGGGCCAAGTCCTGCAGCATTTGGAGCCCAGGGAGCTGTGGAGTTTAGGAGATTGCAGTAGAGAGGCTGCAACAGGAAAGTCCCAGCATTGCTCAGAGGACTTGGGGGAGGAAAGGAAAAGCCAGCTTGGCAGCCAGCGAGTTTGGTCCCACATGCAGTTCCAGCAGGTTCCCTTGGCTACTAAGCCATGGGGGGAGGCTATCTCATGAATGTGAGCCCCAGAAGTTGGATGCCAGATGAAGCATTAATCTAATAATCTTTAACAATAAAAAATCAGGAGTCAAGTATCAAGGTAAGAACCTGAAAGATCGATCAGAGAAGCTAGAAACAGTCACCAGTCGTCACTACTTACCTCTGCCGTTTGAGACCCTCTCTCAGCTCTGCCTAAACTTCCTGTCTCCTCTCTGTCTGCAGTCCTCCAAACCTCTATGGTGAGCTAGTGGCTAGCTTTGCCAACTCCAAGCAAGCTTCATTTGTCAGAACACAATCAAAGTATCATACAACATTCCCCCCACCCCTCATAGTAGCCTAATCAAGTAGTTTCCTGGCTCCTCTGCCCAGCTAGCTTTATACTTTAAAAGAAAAATAAAAACAGAATTTTGCTAAAATAGCCCAGACTGGCCTTAAACTCATAATCCTCCTATCTTGGCCTCCTGAATGGTGGGTTTGTGGATATACTTGACACTGAGTTTTGGTTTTGATTTTTTTTCCCTTTAATTATTAAAATCTAATAAGAATGATCACTATTTTCCATACTTTGCTTCTACTAACTAATTAATTTCCCAATGCTAAGCCATTATGTTTCTTGATAAAATCTACTTAGTCTAATATACTACTATTTTGTTTGATTGTATTTTATTGCATATTTGTGCCTTTTTTGTTAAAAGGCTATGGTGTGGGGCTGGAGAGATGGCTCAGCGGTTAAGAGCGCCGTCTGCTCTTCCAGAGGACCCGGGTTCGATTCCCAGCACCCACATGGCAGCTAACAACTGTCTGTAGTTCCAGTTCCAGGCAAACACCAAGGCAAATAAATAAAGTTTAAAAAAAAAAAAAAAAAAAAAAGGCTATGGTGTATAGTCTCAGATTTGCAGGTAGGTATGGTTTCCTTTGTATCCTTGCTTTGGATTTGTTTAGGGCAATTAAGTCCACAAAAATATTTAGGGGTTTGGTTTCTGCTCTATTTCTTTAAAAGGATTTTGAATAGAATTCATTGTTTATCACCCCCCACACACACCACTACCCCTTTATGAGACAGGGTTTCTCAGTGTAACTTTGGCTGTTTTGTAACTTACTCTGTAGACCAGGCTGGCCTCCGATTTAGACATCCACCTGCATTTGCCTTCTAAGTGCTGGGATTCAAGTTGTATGCCACAACTGCCTAGCTGTTTACTTTTAAATACTTCATAGAATTTACTTGTGAAGACATTTATAATTCTCGGTGTGTGAGAGTTTTTGTTGGTGATTATTTTTTGTTTGTTTAGCAGGATATTGGTCTGAATTTGCTATGCACCCCATGTTGGCAGTCCTTCTACCTCAGCCTCTCAAATCCTGGGATTACAGATCTAAGCCAGCATGCCTAGCTGAAAGTTTTTAAATTTCTTTTGTGGGGGCTGGAAAGATGGTTCAGAGGTTAGGAACACTGACTGTTCTTCCAGAGGTCCTGAGTTCAATTCCCAGCAACCACATGGTGGCTCATAACCATCTAGAGATCTGGTGCCCTCTTCTGTATACTGTATACATAATAAATAAATAAATCTTTTTTTTTTAATTTCTTTTGTAGACATAGGACTAAGATTTTCTTTTCTTTTTACGTCAGTTTTACTGATTAATGTCTTTAAAGGAATTTATTATCTAAGTTATTGAAGTTACCATAAAAGCAATCTGGTATTCTTCCACCATTTTGATGTTTATATGCTTTGTTGTGCTCTCCCTTGCTTCATTCTCAATGTTGGTAATTTGAATATTCTCTTCCTCTCTTTCAACCTGGCTAGTCTGGCTAGAGATGTGCCTTCCTTTTTAGAGAGTCAGCTTTTCAGGTTCATTAATTTCTCCAACTCTCTTTGTCTTTCTGTTTTATTAGTTTCTATCTTTTATCTCTATTTCATTCCATTTTAATCACCTATTATTGCAAAACAAATTACCTGGAAACATGGTTAATTAAAGGGACAAATACCATATCCCAGTTTCTGTAGACTAGGAATCTAGGCAGTGCTTAGCTGAGTGCTTCTTCTAAGGCTGTGGTCAAGGAAGCTGAGCTGCAGAGCCATCCGAATAATTAGCTGAAGACAGAACCACTTTCATTTTGACTTATTTTGTTGGTGGGATTTGGTTTTCAGTGTGTTGGACCAAAGACTTCAGCTTCATTTTATCATTTTATATATATATATATACACACATAATATATATATATTTAGTGTGTTAGGGTTTGTTTTGGGTTTTTGTATATTGGGTGTCTGTATCGTGATGTTGAATGTGGTATGCAGTTGTTAGTGTGGCATGTATACTGTGTGCTTGCAGGTACATACACACATGTATATGGAAACTAGAGGTAGACGTTGCGTGATTCCCTCCCTTCATCTTCACTCCCCCACCCCCAACAAAAACAGGGTCTTATGTAGCCCAGGCTGGCCTTGAACTTAATATATAGCTGAGACTTATTATTCTTTTTACTATTTAAAATATATTTTTAAAAAACACTTATTTATATTTTAATCATATGTCTGTGTATGTAGGATATGTGCACATGTGAGTGCAGATGGAGTTATGGGCAGATGTGAGAGCACCCAACATGTGTCTTGGGAACTGAACTCAGGTCCTCTGCATAACAACATATTCTTTCAATTGCTGAGCCATCTCTCCAGCTCTTCTTTTATTATTTTTACTCTTCATCTGGGATTACTGTAGCAAATAATGTTGGGAATATATAGCTAGATGAAGAGGGTGGCGCTAGATTACAGAAGATCTTGAAAGTTGGACAGAATAATTTGGACTTGGTTTGATGGGCATTTGGGAAACAATCTGATGAAAGAGATTTAGGTGTGAATGTCAGGGGCATGAAAGATGGATGAGAAAAGAAGAGTTTAGAGTCAGAGAGATAGCTGGGAGGCTGTTATGGTGCTATTCCTTGGAACAAAGAGTTTAAAATTTGACTAGAGGTATATGTTGAAAGTGATTTTTTAAAAAATATTATAGCAGTTCAGAGAAAGAGCTGATATCTATTGTTTTTGTTTGATATCTTTTTGTTTGATATCTATTGGATATAGAGTAATCATCTAACAACTGTTGTTCTCAAAAGACGTTGAATGACTCAAATGAGCTTGGCCTGGTGGCACACTGCTTCAATCCCAGCACTTCAGAGGCAGAGGCAGGCAGTTCTCTTGAGTTTGAGGCCAACTTGGTCTATAGAACAAGTTCCAGGACAGCCAGAACTGTTATACAGATAAACCCTATATAAAAACCAAAAAGAAAGAGTGTGGGGGGAGAAAGACTCTGATGAAATGGTCTATATGAAACTACTACAAATACATGAGTGTCATTACAGAAATGTATTTACTCCTATATTAACTCCCATTGTGGGAATTTCAGATACCTAACTAGAGAGGCCAAACCATCTATTATGGCAGCCATTGGACAAATTAATGAGAATTTGATGTATATGGAACTTAATGTTGGGTTGCATTTTACCTTTATGGGGTGTGCATGGTGACACATATGCCATGATCCCTTGAGTTTCTTTCTTGGCTCTTTAAAAAAAATTATTTTTATTTTATGTGAATTGGTGTTTTGCCTTGCATCTGTAACTGTGTAAGGGTGTCAGATCTTGGAATTATGGACAGTTGTTAGCTGCCATGTAGATGCTAGGAATTGAACTCAGGTCCTCTGGAAGAACAGTCAGTACTTCTAACCGCTGAGCCATCTCTCCAGACCATACTATGTGTCTTAAAAGCACTGGTCTACAGGCAGTCCCTTAGGCTGCACTGCTCCAGAGACCAGGGAGTCTCAAAAGGCTATAACAAGGTCCCACCCTGCTCCATTTACTGATATGGCCATGGCCCTGGCCACCATGTAGGCACAGAGTGAGCACAGCTGACACGAGCCAAAGCTGAGTAGAGTGTTGCTCTGTAGAGGACAGGAGTGAGGTGACAGATGTAAGAGAAGGGCCACAAAGACCAACATGCCCAACATGGAAGGCAGCTGTGGTGGCCCAGGGCATTGTGGCACCAATTCCTGCAGTATCTGGCACAGAGAAAAAACATAACAGGAGAGGAAATAAAGGCGCCTGCGGAGCATGGTGGCTTCCATGTCATAGCCTAGCAGAGAAATCTGGTGGATGATGATCCCAGAGTACCAGTGTTCCACGATCATCCAAGAAGAAGAAAGAACAATGAAGAGACTCTCTGGGAAGACCTGTAAAGGAAGGCGATGTCATGAGGTGTTGAGCAGGCAGTCCAGGAAGGCAGAGAACCAAAAGAATCAAAATAGAGAGGACAGTAGGGTCAAAGGGCACATGGCTGAGGATGTTGGGAGTGCTCTTAACCACTGAGCCATCTCTCCAGCCCTTTCTTGACTCTTAACATTGACTGGTATGGACAAATTACATAATCGCTCTCTTCCTTATCTATAAATTAGGAATAATTATAGCAATTACCTGACTGAGCAGTTATAAAGTCAAACCAGATTATGCATGAAAAGTGTGCATCTTTCATGGTCAATATGTTTGTTGTTTTTGTGTGAGTACATTACTTTCCTCATTCTCCCATAGGCAGCCCTCAGTCACTGTGCACCATGTGATCATCCTGTCCAGCTGCTGGGCTAATCATCTCACATGTGCATCTTTGCTTAATTCTTGAAATGATGTCCAGTTGCATATTTTCTTAATTCTTGAAATGATGTCCAGTTGGTTTTGATTATCATTAGTCTTAAAATCACAACTTTTAGAGGAAAAGTAAGAGTCTAAGAATTAGTGACTTTCTAGAACCAAACTGAATTGCTCAGATTAGATTAGAAAGAACCTGCTCTTGACCAAAACTAACATAAACCAACATTTATTTGTTGGTTGGTTTTGTTTAGTTTTGTCCTGGGGACAGTACTCCACTTTGTAACTCTGGCTGTCCAGGAACTCAGTCTGTGGACCAGACTGGCCTGGGACTCTCAAAACTCACATGCCTGTGCCTCCCAAAAGGCAAAGCCACCAAGCCTGACTTTTGTTCATTTTTTGTTGCTTTGGTTTTTTGAGACCAGCTCTGGCTGTCCTATAACTTGCTCTGTATCCCAGGCTGGTCTCAAATTCACAAAGATCCACCTGCCTCTGCTTCCTGAGTATTGTTTGTTTTATGAAAAGTATGTATTGTTGCTGAGAATGCTGTAAAACCAAATTATGTTGTGAAATGGGCTAAAGAAGACGGCTCAGCAGCTAGGAATAGTTGGGTTCCCAGCACCAATGGCTGTAACTCCAGTCCCAGGGCCTGCCTTCCCCTTTTATCCTCTGTGGACCCTTGCATGGACAATAGCACACATATGATGCTCTCAGATACACACTCATGTGCATAAATTTAATTGTTTGTTTGTTTTTCAAGATAGAGTTTCTCTGTGTAGCCCTGGCTATTCTGGAACTCACTTTGTTGATTAGTCTGACCTCAAACTCACAGAGATTCATCTGCCTCTGCCTCCTGAATGCTGGGACTAAAGGCATGTGCCACCACTGCCCAGCTTTAATTTTTTTTTAACCATTTATTTATTTATTTATTTATTTATTTATTTATTTATTTGCCTTGGTGTTTTCCTGGAACTGGAACTACAGACAGTTGTGAGCTGCCATGTGGGTGCTGGGAATAGAACCCGGGTCCTCTAGAAGAGCAGACGATGCTCCTAACTGCTGAGCCATCTCTCCAGCCCCGCTTTAATTTTTTCTTAAATTATACTGTAAAATTAGAAGATTAATTACTTGATAATGGCATAAAGTTTTAGGGGTAGTGTACCTTGGAGACTGCAGCAGCAACAAGGGATTTGTTTCTATAACAAGGAAGAGATGGAGCTTTATGTGTGAGAATGGTAGGGTTTCACAAACTGGCTCTTGAGCCAAATCTAGGCCATTGTCCATTTTTATACATCCTGTAAGTGAAGAATGCAGGTCTCATTTTTAAATGGTTAAGGAAGGAGTAGTGAAGAACAATCTTTTGTGTCATGCTTTCATAATTATATTCAATGCAGATTGTGGTGTCCACAAATAAAGTCCTATCAAAACAGTCTCATCCATTTACATATTTTCTGTGGCTGCAAAGCTGAATTGTAGCAAATGAAAAGTAAACAAAGCCAAAAACATTCACAGAAAAGGCCTGCTGACCCTTAGAGAACCATTGCCCAAGTTTCCGGTGTGTGTCTTTGGCAACCCTTCACTGTTTGCTTTTCAACAGTTAGTTACTCATCTTTTTAAATTATCCTTATGTTAGGTTTTAGTTTGTTCTTCCCATATAAGGCTTTATATCCCACATTCAGAAGTGAAACCCTACCGTTTATAAATTGATCTCTTTAGAGAGAGGTTGAGTAGGAGATGCAGTTCTTTTCTTGAAATGACCAGCTGCATGAGTCAATCACTGGTTGGAAGGTACCAACCAGTTAGTACCTTGGCAAGGCATCTTTTCTTTAAAGTTAACAAACTGTACTTGCATGTTTCAGCATTTTATTCTGTTATTTTTATTTTTGGTGTTCTCATCCCTTTTTTTCCAGCTCATTCCTTATTCTAATTTAGACTCTGCTTCTTTGTACATGTGAGAGAATGTGGAATAGTTAAGCACCCAATTTACTCTTCTCTTTGCAGAGTTTGAAATAGACTTTTGCATTTATTCTGATTTTTTTTAAATTGCAAAAATCTAAACTAAAGATCTGATTAAGAGACATTATTCCTCTAGGGAAAAAATTTTTTTTTTCTTGTAGAACTTCATGTAGTAAGAATTGATTTCTCAGCACTTAAAGATATCTGTTGACTTTATTATGTGAATAGGTGGTTTGCTTGCATATATGTCTGTGCACAGTGTGCATGCTTGGTACATGCTGCAGAGGCCAAAATAGAATGTGAGATACCTGAAGTCATAGTTACAAGCACTTATGAGCCACCATGTGGATGCTGAGATGGAACTGGGTCCTCTGGAAGAGGATCCAGTGCTCTTGACTGCTGAGCTGCCTTCCCAGCCTCTCTGTTAATAATTTAAACATAAAATTATAATGTTAGACCACAGACTTCCTAATTTGTACTCGTCAGTATGATAAACCTGGGGCTGGAGTTCAGTTGTAAAATGCTTCCTGCACAAACATGAGGATCTGAGTTTGGATCTCCAGTACTTATGTAAAAGTCAAGTAAGGCACATAGTTGTAAACCAGCACTGGAGGGCATGTGAAGACACAGATACCAGGAGTTTGCCAGCCACAGTGAAATCCAGGTCCACTGAGAGACACTATCTCAGAAACTCAAATGGAGAGCAATAGAAGCAGACACTTGTTGTCAGCCTGTGGTCTCCACATGCACACTCAAGTGAGTGCATCTGCACATATGTACATGCACCACACACACACTGTTAAGAACTAACTCTTGGGCATGCTTGAACGAGTTTAAACATTTATATAGCAAATTAAATTCATTAAATCATCTGAATAGTTTTAATACTTTCATCATTACAAAATGAAAAAAATCTTCGTTTAAGTCTAGATTTTTCATCCTCTTTCATCTTTTAAAATGACTTTTTATAAACCTGGGCTTTTCCTTCTTGTGATCAAATTTCTGGATTTTCAATTCTATTCTTGAAGAAACTTTCTGAGTACTGCCTGGGGCCCTTTTCAGGAGAATGGATGGATCTGTTTGTCTTGTTGGTACAGGTTCTCATTGCAGAATTTTCATACATAATGCCTTTGTGCAGATTGAAGCCCATCTTGGGGGTCAGTGAGCTGTTGAAGTGGAATGACTTAGTTAATACATCACTACATTCTGGGCCCTTCTGTTGAAACCTACATGACTGCAGCACACTGGTCGCCAAGAACCCACTGATACAAATAATTTCCTTTACATTGTTTGGCTCTGTCAAGAAGATATCTATCTCTGGTTCTTATTTGCACATCACTGCTCACTGAAGAGATGAAAAGAAAACATCCTTTTGCAAGTTGAAGTATGAGTTAGGGCCTCACTCACTCCCTGGGAACCTCTTGTCCTCTTCTTTCTGTCTCCCATTTAAAATCTTTCTGTACAAATCTTTATGTGGTAGTCAGTTTTAAAAGTTGTTCATCTTTAAATCTTTCTTAGTCTTCTAAAGCTTATTAAGAGTTACGAGGCTGAGGGCTATATAGTTCAGTAGGTAGAGCGCTTGCCTAGAATGCATGACTCCTTAGTTCCATCCCCAGCACTATATAAACTGGGTTTGGTGTATGTCTGTGATCCGAGTACTCTGGAGGTAGAACCAGGAGCATCAGAAGTTCAAGGCATCCTGAGCTAGCTAGAGTTTTTTGAGACAGTCTCAAATAAATAAATAAACTAACAAACAAACAAAAACATTTAAATTATTAATGTGTAGATGAGAGCTTTGTATTATATTATTATAAGATTATTTTGCATTTTTAATTATTGGGCTGTTTAATCCAAGGGCATGGAGTTTGAATGATTAACTAAAATCTGAAGCAGAGCAGTTAGTAATAAATTATTTACCAGTCCATTGCCTTAACCACTCAGCTTTGTATCTCATTAGCAGAAATATTTGGGAGCTAGAGAGATGGCTGAACAATTAAGAGTGTATACTACTCTCCCCAAGGTCCTGAGTTCCCAGTACCCATATCAGGCAGATCACAACCTCTTGTAACCCATTTTCAGGAACTCTGACTCCATAGGCAACTGCATACATGTGCACAAACATGTTCATATCACATAATTAGAATAATATTTTAAGGAAATATTTGAAGTTAAGGAAAATTTTCAGTGTCTCTGCAACATTCTTGATAGATTTTTTGGGGGGTTGGAGAGATGGCTCAGCAGTTAAGAGCACTGACTGTTCTGGAGGACCTGAGTTTGATTCCCAGCATCCACATGGCAGCTAACAACTGTTTGTAATTCCAAGATCTGATGCCCTTACACAGTTATACATGCAGGCAAAACAACAATTCACATAAAATAAAAAATAATTTTTTTTTAAAAAAAAATTGATAAATTTCTGCTGCCCATATACCAACAGTCCTGTCTGGGCTACAGTGCCCCTACCTATTTTAACTTCTGTATGTTTAATGCCTTGTCTCACAGGGATCTGCCACGGTCTCACTAAAGTCTGTCAAAGTATGCATATGATTTGCATCTATAATCACTCTTTCTGTGGTGGTGCAGTGAAACAAAGTAAGGAAAGAGCCTGAAAATCTTACTCATTGTGGCTCAGGGTCACCTCTTGGTTATATTATCTTACAAAAGAATATAATAGGATGAATGGAAAAGGAATGAATCAACTGTCCTAGGGAGAAGAGTGAGTCCTGACATGTGGGGGAATCCAACCAGAGACTTCCCAGCATTCCTGCCCAGTGACTACTGTGACCTGCCTGCCTGACAAGCCCCATCAAGACATGGTTTTAGCCACCACACTACTTGGTGCCCACCCTGCCCATCAACACATGGCTTCACCAGCTTGCAGAAGGCCATTTACCAGTGCTCTCCTCTGGTTAGGAAATCAAGTGTTCAGTCTTAAAATTAAGAAAGAAGGGAGCAGGTAATTAATACTTTTGAAAACAGAAGTGAGGAATCTTCTGTTCTCTTCAACCTAGAACAAGGAGGATCCCAGCCCTCCACCTAAGCTGTTAGCTGGAAGTTCTGGCTGTCCTTGAACTGAAAGGCCCTCCCTCGCTCCCATTGTGCCCTATTGTTTATGTTTTGTTTTTAAGATCTGAGCACTGCTTCTCTCTTGCCCATGCCTTATAAAGTTAACAAAGAAATATGAAGATTATAAGGACCTTGAAATGTCAGAGATATGGAGTAGTCAGTTGGCCACATTTGTGCCCTTTGTTTTAGAGCGGAAGTTCCGGCTGTTCTTAATGGGGAGCCAAACAAATGTCCCTGTGGCAGGAGAGAGAGAGCCCTCTCCCTGGGAACCGAGTTGGCTCTTGAGAGTCCTGCCTTTCTTTTCCTTAGCTGGTGACCTGGGAGCAACCTCTTTGCAAGTTTACTTTTGTCATTTGTGACACAAGGCTGTAACTTTTTTCTACGTAGCTCACACTGGTATTTCAGTGCACACAGCATTGTTTCTCTTGTGCCTGTACTTTACTGCATGGATGTGTTCCACATGATTCTCAGATTTATCAGCAGCTGTGTGAAAAGGAAAGGAGAGTGAAATCGGAAAAGAAATGATTTCCCTTGAGCCACAGGAGCGAGCATTCAAGGCCAAAAAGTAATTGTTAATAGATCAAAATTTACCAATGTTTTTTTTAAATGATAAATTCCACCAAAAGTTAATTGCATTTAAATTGTTTGATTTTCTAAATGGCTTTTAAAGAGGAAATCCTGCCTGTTAGATATGCCGTGTTGGGCTGACTTTTCTCCTGACCTTGACAGATTTGCGGTCTGTTGACTCTGGGATGCATGACAGACAATAAGGCAGTTTTACGGTAGCAAGGACAGAAGCAGCAGGTGACAGATCAGATCTTATCAGGTCTCCTATTTTGGATCTGCAGGAGTATTCTCTCTGTCACAGTGTCACTGGCCTTTCAGGAATCATAGTGCCTGGGGGTTTGCTAATTCCTGAAGTAAAGGGAATCAAAATGAGGAAAAGAATGGCTTCCTTTTTGAAGTTACTGACTTAGTGATGTGAAATACATATGTTTTTGACTATTTTACATCATTAGATGGCCAAGTTCAAGGCAGAGTTAACTCTTTTTCACGTTCTTTTCACTATGAGCTTAAGTTTTCACCTATTGAAGTAATTTCTTTTTATGAAGTTCTTTAAATTCCTCCTCAACTCCTTGGACATGCAGCTGCTTGTTCCTTAGTGGGGTGATTGCTGACTTGTTGGGAAGAAAGGGAGATATCCAGGTGTTGTTACCGTTTCCTCAAGTAAAAGCCTGTAGAGCTAGCCTGTGACAGATGGGCTTCCCTGTGTTCACCTCCCTCCCTTAGCTGTTTGGAAATGCCTGAGGGAAAGATGGCACCTGTCCAACTTCAGTTTCCCAAGTGTTTCTTAGTCTATAGCCAATGTCTGTGGGGAGTACTTCCTGACAGTGTGTGCGTGTTGGGATGGGGGGGGGTGCATTCTTCATAAAACCGTAAGACATGCATATTGTTAAGGAGCCAAGGATGATAGTGGATGTTTGCCCATTCTGGGGCACTTGTGTGCCATTGTCCAGACAAAAGGTCTGCAAGCAATGGGAGCATCTCATTTAGATGAAGGGGATGGATGGGGTGATTGTGTTGTAGCTGAAGT